>JAJHSJ010000004.1:56362310-56486103 GCA_021015155.1 Magnolia officinalis
ATGGGATTAGACGTCCTTAGGCAATGGGTCGATCCTAACACCTTATTAACTTGTCAGAACTGAATCCCACAGTCTAAAATCGCTCCTTAACCCATTTCCTTCACAAATCCCACCCTTCACCACCTTACTCTTTCAATCTTTCTAAGTACTTTCATCCTAGACACTAACTTAAACTAGCTAAGTAGTATAACTTGGATCACTTTATATACAAACTACAAAGGTCTAAGTACCACCTCAGACCAATATCACTCAGGACTAAATCCTTTAGAAATTAGGCGAGATTTAGCTAGTGTTAAACTAAAGAGTCTATGAAATTAGCACCAATCACTTTAAATACGATCTGCAAGACCCAAAACTTGTAGAATCATTGACGCTAGGGTACCCTAAAATCTAGGATCAATCTCATTACCCGTCTGCTCTCAGGAGCATACGAAACTCCGTATCAGATCTGGACTGCACGTCGGAAGTCAGATTAACACGAAGTAAAGGAATTAGGACCGCCTTGCTGGGCTTGACAACCATCTTGGAAATCAAATCCAGATAGTGTCCCAGCGCTATTCGCTTGAGCTCGGAGTGAAAAGTGTGAGAAATGTGAAATTAATTCAAATTAAAAATATCTCAAATAGTAATCTGGCACCTCTCGCTTGCGGATCAGTTTTAAGCAATCAGACCGTCAAAATCAGACCAAATTAAACCCTCGGATCAGGAGAAATTTCATAAACATATCCATGTACTTGGAATCTCCAATCGAGATCCACTAACCATTGAACTGAAACTGGTCCGCCACGCGTGATCTGAGAACCCTACTGGAATAAAAACTTAATAGTACTTAGATCTAGTGTCGGTGAGCTTAAGTCCGACCTTTGGCTCAAGGATGCTCGCCAGAAGTCCTCGGTTGAGCTGAAACTGCCTCGCTTTGGTTATAACCTAAGTATACATTGACCATAAGTCTATTTTAGTGAGTTTTTAGACTATATAAGGACTTTAAAAACCTCTCTCTCACAGCCATATGAATTTGAGAGAAACCCTAGAGAGAGAAGAGAGAAAAGAGAGAGAAAGAGGGGAGAGAAGTGGGAGAATCTCCCAACTGCTATTCCCTGCCACTACACAAGCTGCACCACCTCATTCTCATCGCTTTCCAGGTGATTCCGACTTCGTTTTTGAAGAAGAAGAAACCCTAACCCTAATCTGTTTTGGGGTTGTATAGGTTGTAGGTTATGAAATAGCTAACCTATCGACTTCGTTACAATTCTACGACAAAAGGTGTGGACTTTAGGTGTATAGGTTATGGTTTTCAACGCTTTCAATGTCAGATAACGATAGATTCATGATCTGCATGCAATTGCACAAGTACAAAGAGCTGTCTGTTTTCTGTTTCAATTAAAGATGAAAAATATGGAATTCTACATACTCTAGGTATTGTAGAAAGTACCATATACGTACAAATTTTGAAAATGTGTTGACATGATTAATTATTGTATGAATATATTATATGTGGATAAATTACTTGTTTGGCGAAAGGACTCGCCCTAATATAATACATGTTTATATACACTATGTATATTGATATTGTGTATTCTAGAAAATACCGTATACGTATAAATTTTGGAGATGTATTTACCATGATTGCTGTTGCTGTATGAATATATTATACATGGATAAAATACTTGCTTGGCGAAAGGATAGCCCTAATACATGTTTTGCTAACATACACCATGTATGTTGTAATAGTGTATTTTAAGTGTTTGTGAAAATGACTGAATGAGTACGGAATTCTCATTCGTGCTCGCCATGACTAATTGTCATGGATATATGATTGTTGTATTGGCGATATCCATTTGACGAAAGGATTTGCCTTGAATCACACCACGGCCACTATACGCTATATATGTTGAAACGTGTAGCCCAAGTGTTTGTGAAAATGTTCAAATGAATAGGGAACTTGGATTCCTACTTTCCATGACTATCCGTCGTGGGTGTACGCGTGTTATGATTGGGGCAACTCCCTAGTGAAAGGATTTGGCCTAATGCCTAGGTGATCAACATATGTCAAGTATGTTGATGTATGTATTTTAAAGTGTTTGTTGAAATGTCTAAATGAGTAGTAGTTAGTAAATTGTAATGTTTAAGGGTGTTGAGATATGACTCTCAACTTCTTTAACTATGTGTATGATTTCTTTAGATATCTGTGTGATTAGGAATTGAATATATACAAACTTATGCTTATGTTGTACTTCATAACATGCTCAATTGATTGTATGTTTATCTATGTAATGCATATGTTTAAATTCATGTTTACGTTGTATGATCCGTCATGGGTGATGAGGGAGTGGAGCAACGAGTGCGTGCAACAACCCTGACAGCCCTAAACGGATAATACCAGAATTTGATTGTATGATTTGAATCTTGATCCATTACTAGTTTATCTATCTGCAATTGATTGTGTTTGGGGCTATGATTATAGTCCAGACAATCGGTACCATAATTGAATTCGTGGCTGTGATTCATTTGTCACGTGAGATGTGTTCGACGAACCCGAGTCGTACTTCGGTTGGCAATAGTGGTTGGCCACGCAAAGTGTTTATGCACTTCATGTCATCTAACTTGTTGTGCGCTCGAGCTAGCCGAGCTCGTCAAGTAACCCGATCTGTCTTATGTATGTTCACCATGTTTGGATGCCTCTGCTTGAACCTAAGGTACAAACTTACCAGTGTGAAATCCCTTTTAACCATGGTACCTCGATTCGCTAAGAGTCATGAGTCGGGCATGATGGTATGGGACACCATGGTCGAGCTGTCAGCCTACGCTGGGGCCACGTGCCTCCCGTAGTAGTGACCAGTGAGCAACCAGACTCCTGAGCCGATTATGGTGGTATGAGACACTATATTTGTGCTGTCGGCCTACATTGATAAGGTGATGAGGGAGCGGTGTAACCTTTGTGCGTAATAGCCCTGACAGCCCTTTGTAGTGACCTCGAGCATACTCTGAATTTACGGTGAGGTGAGGCGACGAGTATTGCCACAGTGTATAGAGTATGAACTATGCCTATATTTGTATAGTGATGAACTATTAAAAAAGTGATGGGAGAGTGGTGTAACCTTCGTACATAACAGCCCTGACAGCCTTTGCAGCGACCTAAAAATATACTATCGTATGAGATTATCTAGGATTGACGACCCTAGAATGGATCATGTTTGGGAATGATACAAGGGAGGTACCTTAGTTTCCCAATCCTGCTGTTTGAAATGGGGACATAATTACTCGGTAATCATAATCATCATTGCACTGCATGCGCCTGGTAGATGTGGAGCACTGATGAGGGATGAACGCATTCGCGAACGTAAGATGGTGTCGCATGAGGGTGGGTTTGGCAAGGGCATACATCATCACTGCATTCATACTTGCATTAATAAGAGTAGTTAGGAGTGTTTGATTTTACTGCTTTATCATTACTGCTTTACTGAATTGATAAAATGTTAACCTATGCTTTATTGTTCCACTGAGTTGATCACTCACTCCCACGTTACGGGACGGTGTTCCGAACACCCACAAGACTTTGTCTGATTGCAGATGGCGACGCTACTCCTGAGGCGGAGCCGGACCTGTATGCTGATGGTTTCCTGTGAGCCGTGTCATGATCGACAGGATTTCTGGGATGTTGTGTCACGCCCCAAACTCGAAAAAACGGGCTCACAAAAATTTCGATCGCCGAATCCGGAGTCGACAGCCTCCGTAGTACCCCATTCTCGGATCCCAGCGCCTATACGCCAGATTTTCGATCCTGGGATCCTACAAGGAGGATTTGCAGTGTGATTTTTTTTTTTTGTAATGGAGCATAACCGCGAGCATAACCAAGTCACAAAACAACATCACCACATATCCACTATATCAAAAACTTTAAGTACAATGCGTATGAAAGGGAAATAAAGTATAATGAAAGTAACAGAAACTCTAGAAGTCCGCTGCACACTCCAAACTCAACTGCTGCTGCTGCAACCTATCGTCACCTGCACGCATCTATCGTGCATAAGCTTATAGAAAGCTTAGGGGGTGGTGAAAGTGTGTGCACAAGGTAAGTGCCATGCAAGCAATATCAGAGTAATCAGAGTAATCAGAGTAAGCGGAAATACTGACAAGCCCATAAGTCATACAATATCAGGGTACACAATGCAAATCAGTTATGCAAATGAGGAGTCAAAATGAGCCAAGATTATATACCAAAGATACAATGTCCTAAATCATACAATATCGAAATAAGCGAAAATATACTGATAAGTCTATAAGTGCGATCAGTCGTACCAAGGCTATGCGATGTAAGGCATGAGTACTAACGACCATATCAATGCAGAAACATGACAACCCAAAAATGATAAGTACTGCACATGCAATGTAATATGCGGTGCGAATGAAATGACCAAGCTGGAGTGAAGTCGGGATGATAGTACGTAGTATCGCAGGCTACGGGGTCCACCACAAGGGACTTCTATCCAAACCAGTCCCATACATAAATTTGGATAGTCAGATTCAACGTGGTAAACTCCTGATCTCAGGTTAGTCGCGCGCCCAACCGAAATCCTTGCCATAACGAAGATACACAACAATTAATTGTGCACCACCAGCCCAAGTGGATAGTGAATGAATGAATGAATAAGCATGCAATTCCTACTCAATAAGTCCACATATCAGTACGGTTCCTCTCTGGAAAATCACCGGGGTCTATTACACTCCAAACTAGATTGCCGCCCCATCGCGCGCAACAAGGTGAGTGGAAGAGACCTCACTATCCGCCTGCCAATATCGGGCCCGGCTCATCGATAGCGGACCCATTCCTCGAGCTGGTCAGACTCAGCCTAGCATTGCCCCCTCCTCTCGGGCAGGTAAGGCCGTACCGCCTTTCAACCGACCACGACACAGTGGGAGACGCCGCCTAACGGTAAACGGCCCTCATACGCTCATGCATCCACTCGGTCTAGACGTTGGAGCAACCTCTGGAACCAAGAGGGTTTAGGGACTTTCACCCAGGGATATCTATAGCACCCCATGTAGAACAAATTTTCGGTGTCCCATATGGCCATCCACGAAATACCTGTGGAGGCTACGACCCTGATGTCGCTAGGGCGTACGGTGGTCATGTCACACAAATGCGAGATGCATGAGTCACACAGTCCAATCATGCATCAATCCTGCGCATACCGTGCGCTCATGTGGGGCAACCGCCTATCAGGGAGTTTCACAACAACCTGCTCAATGACATATGCAATGGTCAACCACATCTCATATCAACATGCAGATGATGCGTATGGGCATGTATCATGATGCTATGTTCTCAACTCAAAACTGGTATCAATAACCGGCATCGACAATCGACCTCGACAATGTGGACATCTAACCAACATTGCCCCAAGGAATGACTCGCACAAAGCCAAACATATAATAGGTCCATGGCCTCACACAAAGGCCTAATATATAACACAATGGGCCTTACTTAAGGGCCATATATACACAATGGGTGGGCCCTGCTCATAGGCTTTAAATACATGACATGTGGACCCTACACATGGGTCTCGAATACATCAAATGGGCCATGCATCATGGGCCTAATACATATCACAATGGGCCTTGCCCATAGGCCACGAATACATCACAGTGGGCCCCAACTACGATTCATATATACATCATATAGGTCTCGACAATCGGCCTCGGCCTCAACAATCGAATTGACACTCGGAATCGGCCTCGATACTCAGCTTCGACAATCGGAATCGACCTTGATACTCGGTCTTCGACAGATCAGAATCGGTCTCGATACTTAACCTCAATAATCAGAATCGGCATATACAATCGGCCTCGACAATCGAAATCATCGAAATTGGACTTGATACTCGAAATCGATTGATAATCAGAATCAGCAATTCGGCCACGTCAATCGGAATCGGCAATCGGTCACGACAATCGCACCGATCGACAGTCAGAATCGGCAATCGGTCACGTCAATCGGAATCGACAAGCGGTCAAGATAATCAGAATCAGCAAATCGGTCACGACAATCGCACCGATCGATAGTCGGAATCGGCAAATCGGTCACGTCAATCGGAATCGGCAATCGGTCAAGGCAATCAGAATCGATCAATAATCAGCATCGACAAATCGGTCACGTCAATCGGAATCGGCAATCGATCAAGGTAATCAGAATTAGCAAATCGGTCACGATAATCGCACCGATCGGTAGTCAGAATCGGCAAATTGGTCACGTCAATCGGTGAGAATGGGTCTAAAAAGGCCTAAGGGAATGTCACAATGTGGACATTAAACCATCATTGCCCATCGATGTGGTCATTTAACCAACATTGCTCCCAAGGGGTGACTCTCATAGGGCCAAACATATAGTGGGCCCATGGCCTCACACAAGGGCCTATACACATCGCAATGGACCTCATACAAGGGCTACATACACATCATAGTGGGCCACATACAACCTCAATGGGCCGCATCACATGGGCCACATAAACATCGCATCGGGCCTCATCATATGGCTACAAATACATCATAGTAGGCTGCATCAATAGGCCGCACTAACGGGCCGTAAATACATCACAATTGGCGCACTAATGGGCCTCACATACACAATAGGTGGGCCCTGTTCATGGTCAAAAATACAAACAGGTGGGCCTCGTATACATTCCAAAAATGAATCATATCGATGATCGTCTAAACCACACCCTAAATAGCGGCGGAGATGATGATTGAAAATCATCTAGACCATACTATAAATATCAGTGGGGATAACAAATCACAGGGCCCACCATAAAATTTATTCTCCATCCAGTCTGATCATAAGGTCACAAAGACCTGAATTTAAAAGGGAAAACAAATTTCATATTGATCCAGAACTTCTTTGACCCAAGGAGGGCTTCAATGGTAGACGTTCAATCTCCACTGATTTCTGTAGTGTGGTCCACTTGATAGATCTGCCCCAGCCTTAAGACAAGCTCGCCAATAGGATGGATGGTGTGGATACAACAAATACATCAGGGTGGATCCCGCTAACCCACTGCTGGATGGTGGGGATAAAAACACATATCGTACAAGGTGGGCCCCCACATGTTGGCAAAACAGACGGACGGTGAGGATAAAGGCCATGCATCATGTGGAGCCCCTGAACGGCAGGGATGGAATACATATATCATGGTGGTGTCCACTGCAGCAATGGACGGTGCGGATCAAATCCACACAACACGTGGGGTCCATGCAAATGGACAGCGTGGATCAAACCCACACAACTTGCTGACGTCAATACCACCCATTAGACGGACGTTTAGATACAAAATAGATGGTCGGTTTGGGTATAAAACAGATACATCATGGTGAATTCCCACCATCCACGTGGCTGAACGGTGGTGATAAAACACATACAGCAGGTGGGCCTCACCGTCCCATGCATTGGACGGTGGGAATACGACCCATACATCACAGCGGGTCCACACAGATGGACGGCTGGATGATACATACATCGGTGGGTCACACCCGTCCAGAGTGTTGGACGGTGAGGATGGACCACACGTGCAGCGCCCACCCAATTGGACGGTATAGATGAAGCACATATGTCGGTGGGGTCTGCATGTCCCGTGTGAATGGACGGCTGGGACTCATTCACAAAGGTGGGCCCACGCGGGGCCACCACAATATTATACGATATATTATAATAATTATTTAATATAACATAAGATCCAACAGCTGCTGGACGTCAGTCCAGCAGCACGTTGATCAGCTAGACCTGGGGCCGTTGGATCTGCCCATCTGGCTCTGATGAGGAGGGTGTGGATGCACCACACGTGCACACTTGTCAGGGTGGGGTCCACGCATGTGGCACACCAGAATTTTGAATTTATTTCAGTTGGGTTGACGGTGTGGATCAAATACCCAATGCACAGCGGCTATGCTGCTCGTGAGATGCACAGACGGATGGTCTAGATCTTGACGTTATGTGGGACCCACATGACTTGATGACATCATTCCAGCAGCCGTACGCTGCTGGATCCCCACGTCAGATGGATGGTGGCCCCCCAAATACACAAATCACGGTGGATCTCATCTACATCAGACCGTTGGACGGTCTGGATCAAACGGATGGACGGTGCTGGCAAGAGGTGGGCCTCATGTCCTAGTTGAATGGACTGATGGTGTGGATGTAAAACATGCATCAGTCAGGGTCACACGTGTATGTTAGGTGGGTCCACACGTGTGGGACCCACACTTTGAAATAAAGCTGATGTTTGTGTTATCACTTGCGTGTAGTCCAGCAAAACGTCCAATGGCTGGACGGTGTGAAAGCCACACCTGCATCAATGCGGGGGTCCATGTACACGTTGTCCACCAGGCACGCACATCGAGGTGGCCCATGTCCAAGTGCTGGACAGCGTGGATACACACATACAGTACGTGGGGTCCACAAATCAAGCCGTTATTTGTGTTCTTCCCTCTAGCAAGGCCTACCCAAATGGGCAGCAATGTG
This sequence comes from Magnolia officinalis, assembly GCA_021015155.1. Lineage (NCBI taxonomy): Eukaryota > Viridiplantae > Streptophyta > Magnoliopsida > Magnoliales > Magnoliaceae > Magnolia > Magnolia officinalis. The sequence continues at coordinate 56,370,823 of JAJHSJ010000004.1, forward strand.
GCTGCTACGTGGGCCCCGGTTGAGTCCACGTGGTTGGATGGCATAGATCAAACTCATCATGGGGGGGCCACACAAACATACATCACACCAAAAGGTACAAGAAAGAGAGAGAAGGAGAGAGAGGGAGATCGGAGTAGCGGAGGGACCCCGCCAATATGGGCCCCTCATTGGTAAAATCATACATCAAGATGGGTCCCACCATATGTGGGCCCTCAAATCATCAAGATCACACACATCAAATCATAAAATACACTCACAAACAATGAAGATTCACCCACCTTTCCTTCTTCTTCCTCCCTAGCGCTCCAAAGCTCCTAAGAAGCTCCTTCAATGGTGGAGATGATGATCTAAGGGTTGGATGGTGAGGATTGAGGGGGTAGGGAGTAGGCCACACCTAGCTCTCTCTGGAAGGCTTGGAAGTCCATATGTGGGTTCTCCTTTGGTTGTTTGGAAGAGAAGGGAGAAATAAGAGAGAGAGAGATGGGATGGAGTGATGGATGTGGTGTGTGTGATGGATGTGTAAGAACTTTTTGACTTTTGCGGTAAGGGTGTAAGAAAGGTATGGGCTTTGTAAGAACTTTTTGACTTTGGTGGTTGCTTGGGGAAGGGTGTGAAGTGATGGATTGATGGGTTGATTGATGGATGATTGATGTGACATCTCGTTGAGATTCTCTTGTTTTCGCACGCGCGGCGTTTTCCTCGCACCGAACGCTGGCCCACATCTCTTGACCGGAGTATCGCCTCGGCGCGCGAGACGTGGCGTTGGAACCGCGGCGACGGCACGGTCGCACTGGTACAATTCTCGGGTTGAGCTGACTCTAATTATATGGGACACGACTCAGGATCACGCGCAAATGTCGGATAAAGGTCGAAGGTTGCCGGAATTCGACCGAAAAGATCGCAGAAGCCTACGGAACGGTACAGTATAGGATACGGGTCTTACATGTTGACTAGATAACACTACACATTGGTATAATTTAGAATTGTACTTGTAATTATTTAACCTGGTAATGTTATCACACTCTGGAGACTCACCAAAGTTTTTTTTTTATATTTTATATATCTATCACAGTCTTCCGCTTGCAATTTAACTGTCTCTGGAGTATAATATGTTATTTTGGCTTAATCTCACTCATGTTCACAACTCTAATACAGACAACATTCAATCATCATTATCTATGTTGCATAAGTGATGTTCTGGAACTCGAGAGTTGAGTTGCTACTCGACCCTCGATTTTTCGGGATGTTACAATTAGTGGAAGATAAAATAATATTGTTGGAATATATACCAACCAAGACTCAACTTGCCGACATTTTCACTAAACCGCTCGACAAAAGCAGGTTTAATACATTGAAATTCGATCTCGGAATGTGCATTTTAAATTGATTACTCATGCATATTTGTATCATAGTGAATATATATTTAATAATTTATTTGTTTAAATTTCAAATTTTTATGGAAAATGCATGTTTTTGTGTTTTCACGACCAGTCGAGGACGTGCTCGACCAGTCGTGGTATGATCGGTCCAGAACGGTCCTTGACCAGTCGTGTAGCGCGTTGAAATCTTTTAAATTTAGGAGAAATCTCATCTTCTTCACTTCCTTTTTCCTCTCCAACGAGCCGAGGCACAGCTAGTCTTCAAGGTTAGTGCATCATTTGTGTTTCTCTTGTAGATTCTAGTTCCTATTACTTCATTTTTCACTCTTAGAGTAATCTATTTTAAGATTCATTGTAATTTTGGGTCATTTTCTTAAAAAATCTGATCTAGCAAAACCCCTTTTTCACATCTTTAGTATCTACTTGATCATTTGATTTTTATATTGATAATTGATGCTAGAGGGAAAAAGAAAACTTCCCGTAGTCCATCTTCTTCTAGATCAGCTCCTCTCTCTAGGCGCTATCTTTGTTCACCTGAGGATGATCCCTCTGATGTACGAGATTTGCGTATGCGCAATGTCATTGTTGAACGGTCTGTCTGTATTGAACATATTGCTCCTTTTGGTATTCTACCTCTACTCCAAGCTGTAGGATGGGATAACATTTTACATTGGGGTGGGCCTGCATACCAATCTATTGCATAGTCCATGCTTGCATGTATCTCAGAGTTCTCTTTTGAGAATTTAACTTTTGAAATTGATACTAGAGAAGGTCTATTTGAAGTTTATCGCCATCTGATTGCAGGGTTAATGGATACATCTGTTAATGAGGAGGGTATTCTTATTCATACTTTAGCTGAAAAACCCTCAGAATATGAAAGCGTATGATAACCAGAGATTTGTGTAATCTGAATGTACAATGGACTCATAAAGGGAATGCGGTCCCCTCAAGGTACTTGTTACCCAAATACAGGGTACTTCACAGGATTTTTATTTCTAACCTGTATCCTCGTTCTAGTAATAAGACAGAATTAACTGCCTTTATGGTTCGTGTTTTGCACTCTGTCATTTCTAGTTCTAAAATTTGCCTTCCTTCCTTGATATGTCATTTCATTATGCATTCTCGTCTCCATCCAGGTCATAGTGATATTCCTTTTACCTATCTCTTGACTGTTTTACTTAATCACATGCTCGTGGCTATGCCTGTTGGAGAAGCTCTCATTCATCATCTTATTTTTAATAATTCAAATATTAACAAAATGAAATTGGAATTGGCTCATGGCCAAGTGGATATTGGTAGAGCTGAGGCTGGGGATGAAGAAGCTGGTGATCTTCCTCCTGACGATGTGGATATGGATGATATTTTCGATGAACTTGAATCAGATTTCGGAAATGATCCGGACTTTGAGCCATCTGTGTTTGATGCTCGTTTTCGTGCTTTAAAAGAGAAGGTAGAGAATATGAATATTGCTCATGATCTTTAGTTTAAATATATGCGCAAATATCTTAGGCGCTTAAACAAGGGAATGCACATCCAATACTTATGTTGGATTGTGCACTCTATGTGATTTGATGACTTTTTAGTTATTCTAGTAATTGGTTTATGACCTTTTACTTCCTTATATATTATCGAGTTACTCCTTCTATTGGTTATTATCCTTAACATTGTTACTTCCTTTGTCATATTGTGACAAAAAGGGGGAGAATGTTTGATTGCCTTATGGATATGAGTAGTTATATTTTGGATATGTGCATGTGTGCTGCTACTCAGAGGGAGTATATATAATGAGGTTTGTGCTACTTAATTACAACTGGTTTAACTTTAACTGGTTCTCTTAGATAACTGGTGCATGATTCGTTATTGTGCATGTTGTGCTTCTCTTATTGGATTATTGGAGTATGTTTTGTCACAAATTTGACAAAGGGGGAGATTGTAAATGCTATTGTCTCATGCTCTTTTGGTTGTCAAATTTAGTTGTGCCAAAACCTCTATCTGTGTCTTATGTTTGTATGGATTCAAGTCGACATCAATGGTTCAAGAAATATACGGTGCTCTGCTTCAAGAAAAGCAAGGTTATGTACTTTGTCCTCTTTTGTAAGCATCAATGTTCAGAGCTACATCGATAAGAAGAGTGTTTGTTCAAGACTCAAGTGCATTTCAAGACGAAAGTGCAACTCAAGTTGGAGTTTAAATTAAAGCTGTAGAAGATCTCAAGATCAAGCTACATCAAGTAGAGATCTCAAGCTTCAAAGCTTAACTATCATCTGAAAGAATGAAGTTCAATGTTCATACTTCATGTCCCCGGTATGATAGACCTTAGTTCGACCTTAGGGTAGGTCATTTTTTTTATACATAATTCAAGATGAATCTTTTTACATGAAGTTGGTCTGTTTTAAGACTAGTCCTGGACCTTATTCGACTAGTCCTAGACCTGGTTCGACCAGTCCAAGAAATTCCATGACCAGTCCTAACTTGTTCCTATTTTTCAGAATTTTTTGGTTATTCTACGACCAATTCTGGAGACTGTTCGACCGGTCGTAGGGATGTAACGACTCGTCCTTCGACCAGTCCTAGAACTACCACTCAAACTCCAGCAACCAATTCTGGTTACCTACGACCAGTCCTGGGTCAGCTACGACCAGTCGTAGGTGGTCTAAGACCAGTCATAGAATCCTAAGACTAGTCATAGAACGGATTTTTCAGATCACGCTTAAAATTTCAAAATGACGTTGGTGCTACGACTAGTCAAAGGGTTCCGAAGACCAGTCGTAGACGCGATTTTTGCATCTATAAATTGAACACGAATTTCAGAGTTTTCATCGATTAATTTGAGAAAATTCGAGCTTCCACTCTGAGATAAGTTAGTGTTCATTTTAAGCTACTTTGTTCATATTTAATATTCTCTTTTTGTTAGCTTATTTGTATTTGATTTTATTCCTATATTCCAATCTTATTTGAAAAAGATGAATTGCTGTATTCCTTCTTCATTGGAATCAAAATCCAATAGAGCTATGCCCAATTTGGTTTAATTTAAAATCAATTAGAACCTATAACCATTTCTTAAGTGAGTATTGGACATTGAACGTTGATTCGAACTTCTACTCTGATTGGTTCTACCGGGTTGCTACAAAAGGAGAAATCCAAGTATTTTTACATTTATTGTAAATTCCTTTATTTTGATTTTGTTTGAGAATCGCCAGAAAAATCTCATTGTGTTTGTTGAGGCATAAAATAAGCAAAGAACTGAAGAAAGGAAAGATCAAGAAGATCAGTTTGAAGATCAAAGAAATCAGTTTGAAGATGACTTTGCGCGGGTTTGCGCAAAGTGAATAGATTGCACTGGACCGTGCAAAGTAAATGGGTTGCGCGGGTTGATCAGTGAAGATAGGTTGCGCGGGACTGATAGATGGCGCGAAACTGCGCAAAGCATGTTGTTTGCGCGAGTCTGCGAAAAGTATTTTGCGGAGGTATAAAAATGGTTGGATGTTATTTTGTCCCACATCGACCAAAACAGAGATTTACACTAGTAAAAATGTCTATAAATACCCCGTTCTTTCTCTCAAAAGGGGTTAGAAGATTTTAGAGTGGAAGAAAGACGAAGAAGAAGACAGAAGGTGCAAAGGAGCATTGGGCTCATATAGTTTGCGCGGAGCATTAGGCTCCTGTAGTTTGCGCGGACCTGCGCAAAGGAGCATTGGGCTCCTGTAGTTTGCGTGAACCCGCGCAAAGCATGTACTTTGCGCGGACTCGCGCAAACCGACTGCTGGACAGTCTATAACAGCAATGGGCTGATATACTGCTGGAATGGCTAGAGTCTTCAAATCTTCAAGTTTTTTTTCTTGTTCAGGAGGAAGGGAAGAATCATCGACGAAAAGGCGTATTCCTCCTAAGTTTCAGGAGATGACCGGAATAGCACTGAAATGCTGCCGAAATCTCTATTCTCTTGAAGATTAATTAGTCGACTTGTCTATTCCTCCTAAGTCATAGGAGATGATTGAAATCAGCGCTGTTATGCTGTCAAAATTTATATTTAACCATTATAATTGTAACTTGCAATGAATTCTTTGTAAACTATTTTAGAATCAAGGGATACCTGAGGATGTAAATAAATTTAGAATCAATAAAGTGTGATGATTGTTTCTGTAACTATTTCATTGTTATGTTTGAATAAGATAATTCCCAAATCAAATACTTTTGTTTTCCTGTCGAAACAAAATGGCGACTCTGCTGGGGACTTATATCTTATTTAACACTAACATTGAGAAAGTTGTAAGACTCTCATTACTGTTTTTGGCGTCTGGTAGACGCTAAAATGGCGACTCTCAGTGGGAACATCCTCCCCTTCATCTCTAAAATAGTTTACTTCGTCTTTCACATACTAATTTCATGAATGTTTTGTTATTGAAGGTACCCAAATTCAATCACATAACATTGCTAATGGCTAACGTTGTGAGAAAAGTGAACTTCCGATTCACCGCTACTGGATTTGTAATTGAATATGCGCCTAGCCAAACTCCTGAGCATACGAAAGCAAGCACTACAAGCAGGCGCAAAGTGACTCAAGTAACAGCGGGAGTCATTTCCGTCTCACCCCAACCACAAGAAAGTGATGAGAACTGGACTTTGGTCTTGTCCAAAAAGACAAAAGCAAAGACCTTAAAGAACCGCAGGGCGAAATTGCTTGTACCAAGAGCTGAGGGACCAATCACGTGTAGTATAGCAAGAAGAAAACCCGAGCTCGCTCCTCCGGCGATTTATCCTGAACAAGCTACTTCGCAGTTCTCGTTGCACGATTTTCCAGCTTTGGTTGCTCCAAAGACCAAATGGACAGAATCGCAGAAAGGCAAAGCACTGATGATAGGATCACCGATGCCCGTGTCACCTCAAACAAGCTCACCCATAACTGTATCACCTCGATCGGTTAAAAGCACAGGAAGTACACAAGAGTCAAACGAGACTCCAATGTCTCCCCTCTTTATAAGTCCTGTTACGTCAATATATTCTCGTTTTACTCAAAAAACAGCTTCGACAAACAGTCAAGAGGCCGCAGTATATATGGCAGAGATGGGTCAAGGAAATAGACCAACTACCGAAGAACGTGTTGATCAAATGGCAGAGGCACAAAGAGTGCTAATGGATGAATGCCGGAACCTCAGAGAAGCTCTGGCAACTCTGGCACATAATGTAGCCTAGATAGTGGCTCCACCCATGATGGGAGCAACAAATGGACAAGAGAACCAACCTGAAGGTTCCCGTCCGCAGGAGATAGGATCGTGAGGATCAGTTCCAGTGACAAGAGCTATAACACAGGATGATGTAAGACAAGTCGTCGAAGAAGCAGTCAAAATAGAAAGGGAGCGCGCGAATACCGGTCGTTTCAGATACCGAACACCCTACCCGAGAGAGGTAGAGGATGTTCCGTTTCTAGCCAATTTTAAGCATCCAGATTTTCAGAAATTTAATGGGGAAGGATCACCAGAAGAACACCTGATGCATTTCATCACCAACATGGGGAATTTCTCCACGATACTTCAATACTGTTTACACTTATTTGGATCATCGTTGACAAGTAAAGCTTTCAGGTGGTATTTAAATTTAGCACCAGGATCTATACGCACATGGGAAGAAATGCAAGATGCTTTCATGTCAAACTTCTTCTCGTCAGAGCGCAATGTTAGCATTACAGAATTAGCTTCAGTACGATAGCGAGAAGGAGAACCAGTTGAAAAATTCGTAGACAGATGGAAGACACTGGGGGCATCGTGTAGGCAGTTGCCGGAAGAAAAGGAACAAGTCAAAATGTGTCTGAACTTTATGGAGACAGGAATTGCGTTCGGACTCACCAGCGCTGATATCGGAACCTTTCGCGATTTGGCTACCAAAGCCCATGCATTGGAATTAATGACTCGTAAGATGCCAGCATTTCATCATGAAATTGTCAGAAGAATACCTGACAGGACAACCGTCAACACCATCGATCGGGATAAGAAAAATTAAGAGGCGAAGGGCTCAAGAGACAAAAGGCCGGAAGGAAGAGAAAACTCGAATCAATCAGGGGACAGATACGGTGGAAAAAAGCTTAGAATGCTCAATTCTCATGAAGGATTTGAGTTTGATAAAGAGGACGTGGTGCCTATGATGCAACAATTGTTAAAAGCAGGTACCCTGGAATTACCGGAACCGAAATGCCCTGAAGATGTGACGAGGACTCGAGAAAGAAACTTTTGCCGTTATCATCGCTTAGTGGGACATCCGACGGAAAATTGTTACACGTTAAAGTACATCATACAGCGATTGATAAATAGAGGTGATATAATAACCAGCGAAAGCAAAGGAAAGAATACAAGGGCGACAGTAAATGTATTGTCAATTCAAGAAAAGACTCGGGGAATAAAAGAGAAGGGAGACCGAAGGCCGATAAGAAATGCGACAATGATTACGTTGCGATCGGGGAAGCAGATAACAAGTCCGGTAAAGCAAAAAGAGAAATTATAAGGAAAGAAGTGACTGAAAGACAGAACATCGAGGATAGAAGTAGAAATGGAGACACAGCGACAAAAGTAGCTTACGATGTAGTTAATCACTTGAAAGGTATATCTGCACGTTTAAGTATTTATGATGCGCTCAAGTTATCAGAAGAGTTTCGACAAAGTTTGATTCAAGCACTGTCTGATCACGAAGTGAGAGAAACTTTACTGACAGCAATGAAGAATGAAAGAAGTAAGGAAAAGGTGGATTGTCTACCAGTAATATCTTTCTCTGATGATGACTTAATTGGTGAAACAGAACATAACAGGTCATTGATGATAGAAGGGTACATTTGCGAAAAGAAGATAAAACGGATCATGATAGACAATGGGTCAGCAGTAAATCTTTTGCCACTCTCCATGATTACTAAATTGGGTTATCGCCATTCAGATTTGTACCCCAGCGGAATGATGATACAGGGGTTTAATTAAGATGGACAACGCGCACTCGGTAAAATTACAGTAATATTGGAAGTGGGAGAACTAATTACTACTGTTGTATGTCATGTTATAAATGTTGTGACGACATATAACCTTCTCTTAGGCAGGCCATGGATACATCAGTACAATATTGTACCTTCTACTCTACACCAATGTTTCAAATACTATAAGGATGAAATGCAGTGTAAAGTAATGGCTGATGCGAAACCCTATACAAAAGCTGAGTCTTTCTTTGCGGATGCTAGCTATTATAAATGTTTCTCCAAAGAAGCGAGAAATGATGATGGAAAGAGAGTCTTAAAAGATGTCCAAATAAATAAAGTTAGAGAAGAAAGGGCGGAATCTCCTGGGACTACAGAAACAAGAAAAAAGTTCTATTTTGTACCAAAATGCTTGAGACAACCGGGACAACCGCCATTGACATTGTTGTCGACAGAACAGCTGAAAGTCTTACAGTCCAATTACACGATGCCCTTACCCAATATCGAAAGATGTAAGCCATTTGCAGCCGCCCCAGGAACATTTCAAGTCAGAGCCAGTGCTAAATATCCTGAAGCAATAAAGTTTCACGCTACAGCAGAAGTGAAGAATGAAAACACAAGTAATATATATCATGGAGAGTTAGCACCGCAGAATTTGAGAAAATACAGTGCAGTAAGCAAGAAAATCATGAGAAATATGGGTTTTGATTGTGACAAGCCCACTGGAATGAATCATGGGAAAGGAATTCAAATCCCTCTCGGAGTTAATCAGGAAAAACGGCGAAAATTCCAAGGATTAGGAGCAGAATCATCAGTAAATATGGTATCAGTAAATATGACTCCAACTGAACAAATGTCAGAACAAGATGCTAAGGTAGTCGAGTATCCCGAAACTGCTCCAAGACAAATAGAAGACGGGGGGCAGCCGACGATAGATGGCTTACGAGAAATAAATTTGGGAACAGCAGAAGAGCCAAGGAACACATTCATCAGCGTCAGTCTTTCAGATCAGGAATTTGAGAAATATGGCAAACTTCTCAAAGAAAATAAAGACGTCTTCGCTTGGACATATGAAGAAATGCCGGAATTGGAACCCTCTGTAGCAATGCACCGATTAAATATTTCCAAAGAAAAGAAACCAGTAAAGTAAGCACAAAGGCGATTCCACCCAAACCTGATTCCATTAATCGAAAAAGAAGTAAATAAACTAATAAAGGTTGGGTTCGTCAGAGAAGTTAAATATCCCAAATGGATATCAAACATTGTTCCGGTGAAAAAGAAGAATGGGCAGATTAAAGTATGCATCGACTTCAGAGATCTGAATGAAGCATGTCCAAAGGATGACTTCCCTCTCCCGATAACAGAATTATTAATTGATAGCACTACTCAGTATGCTATTATGTCCTTTATGGACGGATACGCGGGTTATAATCAAATCAAGATGGCACCCGAAGATGAAGAGGCAACGGCTTTCAGAACGCCGCTTGGAATTTATTGTTATAAAGTTATGCCTTTCGGTCTCAAAAATGCTGGGGCAACATATCAAAGGGCGATGAAAAACATTTTTCAAGATATGATGCATAAACATGTTGAATGCTATGTTGATGACTTGGTGGTCAGGTCGGGAGATCATCAAGAACACCACGAACATTTAGCATCAGTCTTCCGTCGTCTCAGAAAGAAGCAACTAAAGATGAACCCTGCTAAGTGTGCATTTGGAGTATCTTCTGGCAAATTCCTCGGCTTTATTGTACGATACAGAGGGATCGAGATTGATCCAGAAAAAATTAAGGCTATTCAAAATATGCCGCCACCAACGACGTTGAGGGAATTAAAAAGCTTACAAGGAAAATTGGCATACATTCACCGTTTCATTTCAAACCTCGCAAGAAGGTGTCAGCCATTTTCTCGGTTAATGAAGAAAGATACAGAATTTGTATGGGATCACGCCTGTCAAAATGCATTTGACTCAATCAAGGAATTATTGAAACAGCCGCCGGTGTTAATAGCTCCAGTGAAAGGTAAGCCACTTATCTTATATACATCTGCAGCTACAAATTCTTTGGGTGCTTTGTTAGCACAGGTAAACGAAGCTGGAAAAGAGACTGCTCTTTATTATCTAAGCCGAACATTGATGGGGGCAGAATGCAATTATTCCTCGATCGAAAAAGAGTGTTTGGCGCTGATATTCGCTGTACAAAAGTTGAGGCATTATTGTCTCTCCCATGATATAACTCTGATCTTAAGAGCAGATCCGATAAAATTTTTGATGACCCGGCCAATGTTGTCGGGAAGACTAGCCAAGTGGATGTTATTGCTATCAGAATATACTATTTCGTATAAACCGGCGAAAGCAGTAAAAGGACAAGCTATGGCAGATTTCCTCGCAGCACATCCTATAGCAGAAAGTGAGGAAATCAATGACGAATTTCCAGATGAACAGGTTATGTTGGCTGAATCTCAGAATCTTTGGCAAATGTATTTTGATGGTGCTGCTCGAATATCGGGAGCGGGGGCAGGAGTAATATTCATTACACCTCAAGGCAATTTATTGCCATACTCCTTCACATTGGGCACCGCATGCACAAATAATGAAGTTGAATACAGGGCTCTTATCATCGGAATGGAAATAGCCCAGCAAATGGAAATAAAATTATTGCATATCTTCAGAGATTCTAAATTGATTGTAAATCAGTTGACAACAGAATTCGAAGTAAGGAAAGAAGAACTTCTGCCCTATTATCGGAAGGCACAAAAGTTGCTTGAACAGTTTTGTCATGTGGAAATTAAACACATACCACGCTCTGAGAATGCAAAAGTGGACGCATTAGCCGGTCTGGCAGCAGCCCTGTCCTGCACAAATCGAAGTCCTCTTCAGGTAACTATAGAAGAAAGAAGATTCCTGCCATCTGCAGAGGTTATCGAAGAAACCGTTGAAATGTTTCCTATATCTTGTCTAGAAGTAATGATAGATGATTGGCGTCAGCCTTTCGTTGATTATCTCAAGTATAATATCTTACCAGAAGATAATGCACAAAGACAGCAGATTAAGCAGCAATCGGGCAAATTTGTCATATGCAGCGAAGTATTGTATAAAAAATCTTACAATGGAATGCTGCTGAGATGCTTAGACAAGCAAGAAGCAAACCAAATGCTGCGGGAGGCACATTCAGGTGAATGTGGAGCACATCAAGCCGGCCGAAATTTATGCCATAGAGTGCATTGAATGGGTTATTATTGGCCTACTATGTTCAAAGATGCGATAGAATATGCAAAGCAGTGTCATGGATGTCAAATACACGGAGATGTAATACATGTTCCCCTAGAAGACTTACATCAGTCTGTTACTTCCTGGCCTTTCTCAGCTTGGGGACTCGATGTGATTGGTCCTATAAATCCCCCTTCATCTAAAGGAAAACAGTATATTCTGGCAGCAACAGATTATTTCTCCAAATGGACCGAAGCAATTGCCTTGCGTAGTGTTAAAGAGACAGACGTGGTCAATTTCATCCGACATGCTATAATATACCGTCATGGTATTCCGAAAAAGATCGTCACTGATAATGGCACCCCTTTTAAAAATAGAGGCATGGAAAAGTTGTGTCAGAAGTTCGGCATCCAACATTCATTTTCAACACCTTACTATCCTCCGGCCAATGGATTAGCAGAGGCGTTTAACAAAAACGATTATCAAAATAATCAAAAAAACGGCAACAGGCAACAAGCATGATTGGGATGAAAAGTTACAAGAAGCATTGTGGGCTTACAGAACTACCCATCGTACAACAACAGGGGCGACACCGTATTCATTAATCTATGGTATAGAGGCAGTTATCCCAATTGAGATGCAGGTGGCATCACTCAGGATAGCAGTACATCAGTCTATAACAGATGATGAAAATGTAAAAATAAGGCTGAAAGAATTAGATTTGCTCGATGAGAAACGTCTTGAAGCTCAGCAGCGGTTGCAGTCATATTAGGCCAGGATATCGGCTGCATTTGATAAACAAGTTAAATACCGCTCTTTCAAAAAAGGGGATATGGTGTTAATGCTGAAAAGACCTATAGTGATTACTCGCCAAACAGGGGGCAAGTTCGAGCCTAAATGGGACGGTCCATATGTGGTAAAAGAAGTATACTCCAATGGGGCATATAGAATCACAAATCAAGAGGGACAGAGTATCAGCATACTTGTCAACGCCCATTTCATCAAAAGATACTATCCTTAAAGATAGACATGTGGATTTTGATTCAGAATATTATCGGCATAATGAATCTGTATCAAAAGGGGGCAAGGATGAATAAGATCATGTTCATATGTCAACAAAAGAAGCTGTAAAAAAAAAAATTCACAAGCGTGTCAATAATCAAGCATCAAATCCGAAAATATATATATGATCATCATCTATGATCATCATCATCACCAAACAAGTTTGAAAAAATCAATATCGTCTTGAAGATTCTCTTGAAGATATTGACAAAATTGATATATCGCTTTACAAGACATGGATCTTCTTGAAGATATTATCTCAGGTGGAAATATCTACTACCACTATACTGGCAATGATGATGATCATAGATATTATTGCCTTACAAGGATACACCAATCTCAGTTAAAGGGGCAGTATAGCCAAGCCAAATCCTAAAAGAGCCAAATTGAGCTAAATCAAAAGATCAAGCTCTGTAAAATAAAAAAATAAAAAAAAAACGCTCTCAAAGGATCAAACTCTAAAAGAGCCGGCCAACTATACATAAGACCTATGAAGATCGCCATTCGGGCAGCGGCAAGGAGTCAGTGGCCCTAAAAAGCTCGCGAAGACCATCGTGCGCACCCATGCGGGCAGCTGACGAAGTCAAGGATTTAAAGCCTAAAAGGCCATAAATCCGCGAAGACTAGTCACCGTAACTCCCATGCCGTCTGTATAGCTTCCGGCAGCGCCACGGGGAACGGATGAAAATGCCCTCCTGTGAATGGGCTCGACCTTGCAGACGAAGAAAACAGGGGCCGCAGTGCGAGCTTTATGCCAACCGTGCGTAAGACCCTCCAGATCTAGAGTTTGATTTCAGTAGTAACTCGTGAGGAAGGGCTTTAAACCTACTCATTGATGGACTGGCGACCGTAGATTTGGTGCCCAAAGGTAGCCATGCGAGCCCTGCGAACTCTAGAGAGTTACCGTGGCCAACCCTGTGCGTAAAACCAACAGTTCACCACCCGGTAGCGTCAATGAGCCCCTCTATGGACCTTAGCCGTGAGCTCAAGGCAGTGAAAAACCCAAAAGTGAACTCTAGAGAGTTACAGTGGCCATCACATAAGACCCATAAATGCTCCACTACTCATGAGCTTAAACTGTGTGTGTGCGCACGCTCCACTACTCATGAGCTTAAACTATGTGTGGCTAATTAAATTGAAACTTAGTACCACCAATTTAAATACTCACATAGAGAATCCCGCACTAACAAAGCATAAAAGGTTTAGAAATTGTAAAGGATGTAATGAAATTATTATATAAAGTATGAATATAATTTGATAATGTTAGTATAAATGTCATCAACATGCAATGAGAAAATGCTATTATAAACATCTCAAAATGCTTTCATAAAAACATATGTAAAGCCAAATAAATTATGACCAAGAAACATGAAAGCAAAAATCACATGTTCAAAATTACATGTTTAAAGATCTTCTGTAATCCCCACTGCTTCTGAGTATCTTCGCAAATCTTCTTTCAATTGTGCCTGAGCTACATCATGTTTAGATTTTTCTTCAAGAATAAGTTTCACCTGATCAGGAACGCCAGCGAGTTTATTCTCCAGAGAAGCAATCATTTCTTTACTTTGAAGTTGCGCGGATTTTTTTATATTAATGGATTGAACATTCGCCTGTATCCTCTCTTCAACATCTTGAATAATTAAGGCTTTTTCATGATTCCTTCTCTCCAGTTGAGAGATTTCTTCCTTCAGGACTGCAATACGATCTTGGATAGTCTTATTTTCATCAATATGAATCTTTAATTGATCTTGAAGAATCATATGCTCTTGTTCAAGTTTAGAAATTGATGAAGCTGTCAGAGAGGCTTGTTCTTGAGATGCAGCCAGCTGCTTCTTGTACTCTAAAATCTCAGGGGCAATTGTAACATTCTCTACCGACGCCAAAGAAATTACTGAATCACGAAACTTGAGGAGTGAATCACCCAAAGGAGATATGTTGATTCTAGCCATCTTGGCAGAGCTCTCCAAAATCTCTATAGCAACATCCAAATCCAACCATTGATCAGGATTTCTAAAGATATGGATTATTGCTAACAAGGAATGTTTCACCATAAGAATTTTATGAACAGGGATTTTTGCAAAGGACGACAATTTAGAAGTAGTGACCACATAATCAGAACTAGCCGCACCACTGCAAGGATGAGTTCCTATAGCAAAAGAAGAAAGATATTCAAAATATTATTATGAAATATGTAGTCATGAATAAAGATAATCAGTGCATATATATGTACCTGTCACCGGAATATGACTAACAGAGGCAGAAGCTCTCTGAGTCATGGAAAGACCAAGTTCCACCATATCAGCAAAAGATGGTGCTCTAGCTTCTGTGCTTGAATCTCTGGTAGCCGGAGTTGGCAAGTCTGTAGTTTCTGTTGGAAATATGATTTCATGAGCCACTACTCTCTGTACTACCAATGGAACTACAGGTGCTCTTGGTGAAGTTACCACAAGAGGGTTCGCTGAAGAGACAGCACCTATTTCTACAACTTGAGCACCTAAAAAAGGAGACACAATGAAAGGGAGACATAATAATAAAATAATAGTTGTTAAAATATAGATAGATATATGCATGTGGAAATTAAATCTCCTTTATCTGGTGAATACCCATATTCGCCATAATCTAAAAGTTCCTCTTCATTTTCCTCAGCTGTAGGAGATTTAGCAGGAACATTTACACCGAGAAGAGTCTTAACGGTTGCAGGGGAAGATTCCATCTTGACTTCTTTCGCAGTTGTTTCCTCATCTACGTCAATGTCAACTTCGCCTTCTTCAAAGTCATCATCTTTATCTTCACAGCTGTCGCTATCCTCGTTGTCTTCATATTGTGAAGATTCAGTAGTATCTGACGATGAAGCTGAACTCTCATCTTATAAAATTTCTTCATCAGCTTCTTCAATGACAACTTGCTTCCCTTTGTAAGAAACGGGTTGGCTGCTCTCCGGTACAGGCTCTTGGATTGTACGTGAAGCGGATGCTTGGCGGGTCCTTTCTGGAAGAATAGGGGATGATGTTTGCAAACTCGTTTTTGATCTAGTCATTGGGGAAGATGGACTAGGACCAAGGGGTTGTGGAGGAGATATGGAAGTACCAACAGCTGGTCCTTCTTGAACCGCTGCAGTCTCTGTAGGAATTGGAGAAGATGTACCTTCAGCATCGTTTGCGACTTGATTTGAGAAGTCCCGATGAGTTTTCTCGAATTCTCTCAGAACTCCGTGAGCAAACCAGCCATCCAAAGTGTTGATAGGCTTGATTTCACGGATAGGGTCTTCCAATGATATCTTCCTACAAATTTCTCCAGGATGAGACGCATGGCTCTTTTCTGGAACATATCCGATTCCGCTCTCTAAATTTCTGCCCTTCAGCCTGGGCGGATGAAGAAAGATAGAAGAATCCACTGGCAAGCATTTAGTGACCAAGTATGATTGGTGATCCCACCATCGCATCCAGCTATATGATGTACGGACTATGCGATTACATCCTGGAATTATGAAAAGAGATCCGACGCAGCCATTCAGCAGTTGTTTCCATATCATGGCCCAGTTAAGAGGACCAGTTCTATAACAGCGCATTTTTCTAGTAACCAACCCGCAGTCTTGAGGCACGGTTTGATCATAACCAAATTGACGAGCAAAGCGACTGGGGTAGTGAGGTTCTCTCCAAAATTCTATTCCTTCCCGAAGAGGTAAACTGCATGAGCGAATAGAAAAGAAGAAAGCTCTCTCTGCTGCAGTAAGCGTTTCTTGGTCCACCATGTTTGTATCTTCAGTGTAGCGATAAAGGCGGAATTGAAAGAAGTTTATCTGATCGTCATCTTGAATTTTATTGGCAACCCACTCATATGCTCTTTTTGCCATTGCTCTTTGCTGAAAGAACCAGAGTGGAAGGTGAGAAGGATGAGTATATGCTTGCTCCGGAGCTTCAAAAGTCTAAGGAAAATAAACTCCAAGCCACCCCGTAATATAATGCCAAGAAGTATGTGCAGACAAAGCTCCAAGAGTAGGGTCTTTTACGTGGGTAGCTACTTCTCCAAGAGCCCTGTAAATAGAACATAATACTGGAGGAGCAAGAGAGTATTTATGGCCTTCCGCTAAAGCACCAGCTACAACAAAGACGCTTGGACGAACAGCATCTGCCAACTTGGAGCTGGGCAATACGACCAAACTTAGCCAGTAAGCCAAGAACGCTACAAGTTCTCCAAAAGAGCTATATTCTGGCCTTCCCCTCATTGCATCTCGAAGCTTCGTTAGTTCCTTAGAGTGACAATCATGAAATCTTCAAAAAAAGAATAAAGATGAGGAGGTTAATGTGCAGGAATAGCTAAATAAGCAAGAATATAAAGAAGAAGTCGATTATCAGATTGATAAATACCTGAGGCCTCTGGAAAAATGTGCCAGCCACTGCAAAGGGGGGACCTTGTGGAAACTGGGAAATTTACTCATCTCCTTGAACAGTTCGATAGTGGTTTCAGAGATCGAAGGTTTGCGATCAGGAGAGGATACAAAGGCCAGTTCCCTATTGGTTGGAATAAATTCATCGTAGAATTTACCTGTTATTGGGAGACCGGCTATGCGGTGAAGATCCCAAAGTGTTACGCTCATTTCACCATAGGGCAAGTGGAAGGAGTTGGTTGTGGGCGACCAGTATTCAAGGAAACCTTTCAGTACAGTAGGTTCCCTACAGAAATATTTAGAAGTCACTTCTATAGCATCATAAAGACCGACTTTTGCAAGTGTGCTCGTATGCTTCAGTAAAATAGCTTCCGCCCAATCAGAGTAATAGCGTCGAGCAGTTAACAGACCTCTGATGCGAAATTCTGCTTGTCCCCAGAGTGGTTCTCGATCTCGGAAACGTTGCCGGACTGTCTCATAAAAATGTGAAGGAAAGAGGTCGTGAGGGCTATGGAAAGAAGCCAAGAAGATCATGGGATGAATTTCTCCTATCCTTTGTCGCGGCTTCTGCGTTTGAATGACTCCTTCAAGGATCCTGGGTTCTTTAGTGGCCCATGATTCAGTATACATCAACCTTTCGCCATGAACGCAATCCTTGGGTTCATAGTCAAGCATGGACTGATGGCGATAAACATTGATGGGAATTATTGTCATGCCTTCTGCATGAGGGTTGTCAAACTTCATGACGCCTTCAACAACCCGTATCGAATCCCATGAATTTTGAAGTCTCTTCTTCTTATGTTCCTTGATCTTCTCTGCAAATTCTTTCGCCTTATTGCGGCGAGTTTTCTTCGGACGAGAGGCAGGGGGAGTGTCTTCACGAAGGGGTGGTTTTTCACTATCAGTACGAATGTGAGCTATAGTCTTTAACCATTCGTCCCAATCGTATTCCCTGTCGTGCTTCGGGGGACATTTGATATCTCCCAAAGATATAGATCTATGGATGGGGGATGGCAAAGATCTGATGCGATCAGAAAAGTCAAAAGTTGGAAGAACAGGCTCTTTAAAATAAGGAGTCCTGGAGGTAGTCTTTGTTCGCTTGGCAGGTGGTTGATCAGAAGGAGTCACAGGACGGGCTGTTTGTTTTATACAGGCCATAATGACGAGGGAAGAAAAAAAAAGAAGAATAGAAGAAGAATGAAAAATGGCTAAGTATTGGAAGGAACAAAAGAGAGAGAAAGTCGACTAAGTGCAGGACACTTTGCGCGGGACCGCGTAAAGTGTATGGGCTGCGTGAAATGTGCTAGACTTTGAAGAAATTCCCGCAAAGCTGTAAGGTTTGCGCGGGTTTGCGCAAAGTGAATGGTTTACGCGGAAGAGAATCGCAGGAGCAAAGTTTCGCCAGAGCAGGAAGGGTTCGTATAAAAGACTAAGTTATTGGACTATTTATAGGATTCGTGGTCGAGCACGGTACTCGACCGAGCTTTGAGCGAGGTCGTGCAAACCCTAAAAAATGAATTCTTTGATCCTTTTCTTTGATTTCTGAAAAAAACAAAGAACGGATTAAGGGGGCATCTGTTAAGGCATAAAATAAGCAAAGAACTGAAGAAAGGAAAGATCAAGAAGATTAGTTTGAAGATCAAAGAAATCAGTTTGAAGATGACTTTGTGCGGGTTCGCGCAAAGTGAATAGATTGCGCTGGACCGCACAAAGTAAATGGGTTGCGCTGGTTGATCAGTGAAGACAGGTTGCGCGGAAATGATAGATTGCGCGAGACCGCGTAAAGCATGTTGTTTGCGCGAGTCCGCGTAAAGTGTTTTGCGGAGGTATAAAAATGGTTGGATGTTATTTTGTCCCACATCGACCAAAACAGATATTTACACCAGTAAAAATGTTTATAAATACCCCGTTCTTTCTCTCAAAAGGGGTTAGAAGATTTCAGAGTGGAAGAAAGACGAAGAAAAAAACAGAAGGTGCAAAGGAGCATTGGGCTCATATAGTTTGCGCGGAGCATTGGGCTCCTGTAGTTTGCGCGGACCCGCGCAAAGGAGCATTGGGCTCCTGTAGTTTGCGCGGACCCGCGCAAAGCATGTAGTTTGTGCGGACTCGCGCAAACTGACTGCTGGACAGTCTATAACAGCAATGGGCTGATATACTGCTGGAATGGCTAGAGTCTTCAAATCTTCAAGTTTTTTTTCTTGTTCAGGAGGAAGGGAAGAATCATCGACGAAAAGGCGTATTCCTCCTAAGTTTCAGGAGATGACCGGAATAGCACTGAAATGCTGCCGAAATCTCTATTCTCTTGAAGATTAATTAGTCGACTTGTCTATTCCTCCTAAGTCATAGGAGATGATTGAAATCAGCGCTGTTATGCTGTCGAAATTTATATTTAACCATTATAATTGTAACTTGCAATGAATTCTTTGTAAACTATTTTAGAATCAAGGGATACCTGAGGATGTAAATAAATTCAGAATCAATAAAGTGTGATGATTGTTTCTGTAACTATTTCATTGTTATGTTTGAATAAGATAATTCCCAAATCAAATACTTTTGTTTTCCTGTCGAAACAGTGTTGGTTATCTAAGGAGAGCTAGAAAACTCAGAATGTGCGGGTTTTTGGATTGTGTATGCCCAAGTTAAAAAGACACAATTGTGAAGGTTTTAGGTGAACCTGTGAAACCTATTTTGATAGTGAATGCTGATATCCCCTGTGTGAGGATATTAGGAGTGGAGTAGCAATCTGTGTGGCTGTTGTTTAACAGTTGGTGAACACACAGGTGTACCACTATATATCGGTGTGTTTTGTGATTTGAATGTTCTTTTAATTTCTTTATCTTTAATCGTTCAGATTTGTGGAATGTATATGTGGATGTGAATGTTGTAAT
Source organism: Magnolia officinalis (assembly GCA_021015155.1). NCBI lineage: Eukaryota > Viridiplantae > Streptophyta > Magnoliopsida > Magnoliales > Magnoliaceae > Magnolia > Magnolia officinalis. The sequence goes on from JAJHSJ010000004.1 coordinate 56,390,696, forward strand.
ATTTACATTTCAACCAAAGTGGGGAATGTTGTAATAGTTTAGAATTTATTTCTTGTTATTTCCTTTCTGTTTGAGTTTTGATATTCAATTTGTTCTAGTAAGGTTGTCCTGCCATAAACCCTTGGTTTTTATGGTGCAAAGGTTGTCCTTATAACAACATTAGTATCAAGTTCTTTATTTTGAGGTTGCTTTACATTCCTGTATTGTGGTTTGTTTTTTTTATTTTGTTGGTTATCCTATTTCTTATTTTCCGCTGTTATATTTTAATTTGGCACTGTCCTATTCATCCCCCCCCCCCCCCCCCTCTCTAGGACATATAACTTGGCCTTTTCAGATATTAGTTATCTCACGTCCATGATCTGAAAATTTAAAACTATGATTATTGTCACAGATTTGAGATATGCTCAGAAAATTATGTTTCAAACCTTCAACATATAAAACATCTTTAAAAATAGGTAGGTTAGGTATTTTTACATTACCTCTTTCGATGATTTTGCAGTTGCTGCCATCTCCAAATATTACTAAGCCGCCATCAATTTGATTTATGTTTGATAGTATTGGCTTATCACCTGTCATATGTCTAGAACATCCACTATTCGGGTACCGTCTTGAATGACTACTTTCTTTAAAGGCTACAAGTCACTTATCTTTTGGAACCCATTTCAATATGGTTTTGGATTTAGGAGGATCTATTACTATTCGCTATGTTTGAGAGTAAAAGTTTTTCTTGTATCCACTTACTTTGTTGTTTCTAGAGTTGGATTTCAAGATTTCTTTAAGTAAGTCCACTATCTTATCTACTAGAGAAGGGTTATTATTTTTCCTTTGATATTTGCGATAGTTGGCCTTAGTTTTTGGATTAGAAGTTTTTTTTTAAGGGTCTTTCATTCTTCTTTATTTCTTTTATAATTTCTACTTTAGATTTTGAAGATTCGTCTTTTACAAATATGGGAGTATAAGTTTTAGATTTTTCTGTGCGATTCATGATATATCTCTATCTAGATTGTCGCTACTTCGTCGAGATGCAGTTAATAACTTTTCAAGTTTCTGGTCACCTTGGGTGTATATGCAAGTCTCTTTTGAATTTTTAAGAGAAGCAACTTTTAATTTTAAATTATCATTTTCAGTTATGAGATTTTGAATTTCAGAAATTTTCAGACATAAATCTATTTGGTTTTCTCAAAACAATCAGAAAAATGAGATTTTTCCAAAATGGATTTTTCAAGTTTTAATTTCAAATCAACAAATTTTTCTTTTTGATTTTTAAGTTTTGCCGCAATCTTACAACTCTCTTTGTACAAGGCATCATAAGCAATTTGAAGATCTTCTTCATTTTTAGAATCACTTTCAAGAGTTTCATAGTCAGAAATTTCACAATCATCTGAGGAAGTGATTCTAGTTATAGTCATGAATGCCTTTTGTTCTTTCTCAACTTTTTGGTCTGATTCGTTAGTTTCTGAATTAGATTCATATTCTGATGATTCATCCCTAGTGGCAATCATACCTCTTCTTCTGCATTTATCTTTCTTAGGACATTTTGAAGCCACATGCTCCTATTCAGAACAATTGAAGCATTCGGTGTCTTTAGATTTTGATTTCCAAACATTTGAATTTCCTTTTCTTTTGTCAAAAGGTTTTTGAAAATATGATCTATTTTTATTCTTGAAAATTTTATAAAACTTTTTGGCCAACATAGCCATATTATCTTCATTCTCATCATTTTCAGAATCTGAGTCTTTAGATTTAGATTTAGATTTTAGAAGATTTAAGGGCTATGTACTTGTTCTTAGGAGCTTTGAAATTCAGCTCATAGGTTTGTAGAGATCTAAATTCCTCTACCTTCATTGCATCAGTATCCCTCAATTCTTGAATCGCAGTGACTTTAGAATTGAACCTGTCAGGAAGTGATCGTGGTATTTTTGCACACACTTTGCTTTTAGGGACTTTTTCTTCAAGACCCTACATAGAGTTAACAATGTCATTTAATTTAGTATAGAAGTCCATGAATGATTCATTTTCTTCCATATGAATTTCCTCAAACTTTTTTGTGAAGATTTGAATCTTAGACTTTTTGACAATGTTAGTCCCTTCATGTGTCATTTCGAGAATATCCCATGCTTATTTTAATGTATCAAAAGAAATAATTCTTTTAAATTCATCCGGTGATAGAGCACAAGTAATAGTATTAAGGGCTTTTACATTAGCACTACTTTCACTTTTCTGAACTGTCGTCCAAAAAGTATAAGCAATTTCTTTCATGAACGTGGTTCCATTTTTAGCCATTACTTCCATCATTGGAGGGATCCATTGGGTCATGGTAGCTTGCCACACGCTTTCATCAATGGAGTTGAGAAAATTCCTCAGCCTTACTTTCCAATAAGTTTGAGCCATCAAAGGGAGGTGGCCTAGAAATGGATAGACTATCAAAATTTGACATTCCAATCGATCTGGATCTAGCTCTAGGAAGTTAATCCCAAAAAGAGCAACCTCGCTCTAATACCACTTGAAAGGATGAGTTATAGATGTCTTAGAGGGGGGTGAATAGGACTATGCCAAATATTTCGATACAATTCAGAATAATAAAGCAATTAAACTCAATTGCTTATAGTATTGAATTGTTGATATCAAATAGTTCATAAGACAACCTTCACCTAAAGGATTTAGACAAAATAACCTTGTTAGTGCACTCACCTTACACACATGTTTGTCAATCACGTGTCTAGTTGTGTAAAGTAATCGGATGAGTCCTTGACAAATGAAGACCGAAAAGCAGAAGCCCAAGCTACAAGTTCAAAGTACAAAGAAGCTTCTACAATCTTGATCTTACCTATAGATGACCTTGACCCATAATAGGAAAACCTACTTAGGTCATCTATTTAAGCCATTTTAAGTTTATATTTTCTATCATTCTAGAGTTGGCTTTAGAAAGTTCAAAGTTGTTGAATGAATTGCAGGATAAAAACTTAAACAGAAAAAAACTGTCTCACATTCAGTTGGAGAAGGTGCCACTGAAGATACTTTCGCTGCCACCAAAAGTTACAAAACAGTCCAGCAACATTTCAAAGTTAATTCGGTACCACCGATTGGACTTTCGGTCCCACCGACTCCCACTGAAGAACAATATTCGGTGACACCGAAAGTGACAAATTTCATCTAGCAACTTCAGGATCTAATTCGGTGCCACCAAGTACAGTTCGGTGCCATCGAAGTCTCACTCGATAGAACCGAAAAGTAGCCATTATAGATCCATTGGAACTTTTTCTTTATAAATATAGGATCAAGAACTTTATGAAAAGTGTGAATTTAGGCATTTCAGAGTCTCTAGTGTATCCCAAGCTTATCCTACTCATCCTAGACTTTATCCACACGAGATTCATGTTCTTTCATTGTGATTCCTCACTTCAATGATCATTTAAAGCTCCTATTAATGAAGAACATGATCTCTAGCCTGTTCTAAAGCATAGAGACCAAACCCATTGGCAAATCCTTAGTCTCCATGATACTCTTGAGCATCCATTAGTTGAATCTCATAGGGAATCCATTCACAACCTTTGATAAGAGATTCAACCCACTCCCATTACCTTGGTTACCTTAATAAGAACATCATATGTTAGGAACTTGATTATGAAGCTGAAATAACAGGAAAACCATAGCGTCGTGATAGGCGGAGCATTGGGGAGTTGATTCAAGCACAAGAGAGAGAAGATTAAGCAACCTAAGACAAGCTACAAAAGAGGACTCACTCCGACAGGTAAGTGTCATTGTTAAGAGTCTAAAGGTTAGCCTCCTTCCTTTTGAAGAATCGAGGCTAAGAGCTTGCTATCCACAAACTCGATTAGGTGCCTTGTGTGGGACCCAGGACAGTGTGGCTTAAATGTAGGTGCTTAGTGTGGGACCTTGGCCAGTGTGGCCCAAACATAGGTGCATAATGTGGGACCTTGGCCAGTGTGGCCTAAACGTGGGTTCTTAGTGTAGGACCTTGACTCTTGCGTAGGGCATAAATTGTAGAGTCCTTTATGTAGGGCTGTAAAGGTTTATGGTGAACCTGATTTAAAACCATTGATAGTGAAATCCGGCACACTCTAAGAGAGAGTGCGTTTGTTGGGAGTGGAGTAGGTACATAGCCAAACCATTATAAATCCTTGTGTTTGGAATTGTCATCCACACATTTATTTAATCATAATTATATAAGTTTCAATGTTTGATTATTTATGCATGATTGGATGAATGCTTAAGATTGATGGGTAGCACATTCCACACACAAGTTCACAATGCTATAGGCCAGTTACTTTATTTGTATATCTTTAGTAGCCTATGTGATTGGACCCTCTATTGGCTTGGAAGCTTTTAGAGTTACATTGCCTTGCTTAGTTTAATTGCAAATCAGTTTAAGTTAGGCAATAAAGTTTTAAATTGGTATAATCATTGAAAAGTCCTACTCACCCCCCCCCCCCCCCCCCAACCCCCCTCTAGGATTCTTAGACTATTCCATACTTCTACTATAATGGTCTAAACTGCAATTTCAATTGGTATCAGAGTGGGATCCTCTGGAACGGTTTAACAACCTAGAGGTAGATCTTAACTGAAGTTGGAATTATAGGCAATAGAGGAAGACCATCGGTCACACGACCACCCAACTTTGATGGTTCAAATTATTCATATCGGAAGTCCAGGATGTCTTATTTTCTGCAATCTTTGGATCATGACATTTGGGAAGTTGTTGAGAATGGATATGTACCACCAACTAAATAAGTGGTACTTGAAAACAACACAGCTGTCTCCAAACCGAAACCAAAAGAGAAATGGACTCATTATGATAAAGAAATGAAATCACTAAAGTCATGAATGTTATTTACTATGGAGTTTCACAAGAAGTGTTTAATCAAATCTACATGTGTGGAACCTCAAAAGAAGCATGGGATTTATTGCAAATAACCCATGAAGGAACCAACATGGTAAAAAGATCAAAGCTACAACTATTGACATCTCAATTATAAAATATAAGGATGGAAGAACATGAGACATTCATGAAATTTTTCACAAAGCTGAATATCATATGTAATTCTATGTGGGGACTAGGGGAGAAATTTTTGGTACCTAAAATTTGTAGGAAAATCTTAAGCTCTCTACCAGAATGAATTAACTCCAAAGTCACTACAATAGAAGAATGTAGGAACATTGATGAAATGAAAGTTGAAGAACTTGTGGGTTCTTTACAAACATTTGAGTTACATTTCGAACCACCTACGAAGTTAAAAAACAATGTTTTTAAAGTCTCTAAAACCATAGTGGAGGAAGAAGAAACTGAAAATGAAGATAATGAGGAAGAAGTGGTTCTTTTGGTTAAAAGGTTTAAAAGATTTTTTAAGAAGAACCGCGGAAAATCCTTTAAGGGGAAACAATCGGACAACAAATGCCAAATAGGCAAATCTTTTAGGAAGTCCAAAGAACCGCAATGTTATAATTGCCAAAAGTATGGACATATATCTATTGAATGTTCAGCCAAGAAAACAAAAGGAAAAGTCATGGAAACCACATGGGATGACACAGATGACTCAAATTCTAAAAACAGTGAGTCCGAAAGTGATGATGATCAAAAGTTACTAAAAATACTTATGGCATCTATGACTACAGTCATTCCCAAACTAAAAAACAAGATAGAGGATTAGCATACATGAATGAAGGATGAGAGCCAAATGTGTAATATATTGGTTCACACCACATCATCTCCTCAAAAATTTTGAAAAGCGACCCCAGGGGTCTGATGGGTATTTTTTACCCATCTTCGACCGGTCGTGAGCCCTGCTCGACCGGTCGTGGGCTGGTGTTTAACCAGTCATGGGTTCGAGTCATGGTACAACTCAAAGTCCAGCGAGTTCGGACGATTTTTCTCCTTGATCTTCGACCAGTCGTAGGTGAGCTTCGACCAGTCGAAGGTGGGCTTCGACCAGTCGTAGGAGAGCTTCGACCAGTCAAAGGAGGCTAAGACCAGTCCTGAAATTTCCAGGACTAGTCGTAGGTTACGCAGTTTGTTCCGCGATTTTGTGCGAAACTACGGATTTGAGTCCTTTCACAACTGGGATGCGAAAGGGAAGTTTCCTAAACTATAAAAGGGGTTGCCTATGGTTTTCTAGGCATGCAAGAGGGTTTCCTAAAAGCTTTACAAGGGATTTGCTAAAGGGTTTAGGGTTATCAAAGGTGAGAGAGAGAGAGGAAGCTTATAGAAGGGAGGTTTTGCTCGTGAAGGTTATCTACGGTGCAATCTATATCTCAGCGCTTTTATGTCCTCGTAATCGGTTAGATCTCTCTGTTTTCTCTATTTCTCTTATTGTTCATCCACTCCTGCATGAGTGAAGAAGGTTGTAACGTTCTACTTCATAGTGGATTGTTGATCTGGACGAGGTCCTGTGGTTTTTACCTCTTTGAGGGTTTTCCACGTAAAAATCTCTTGTGTGGTGTGTGATTGATGCATTGATTGTTTTCATTGCTTTATTACCCATAATTCTGGTTTGTTCTGGAGGTCTAGATCCTAAGGTTTTGTGCAAGGCCCCCAACAAAGTGGTATCAGAGCTAAGTTCATTAAACGGGTAGGATCGGTTTTAAATTATGGAAGGTGGCTTATCAAGGATGATCAGCCTCAATGGTTCTAACTGGACCATATGGAAGGCTAAGATGGAGGACTTGCTTTATTGCAAGGACCTATATTCTCCAATTTTAGGTATATCAGCAAAAACGAAGGATATGACTAATGATGATTGAAAGAAGATGGACCGAAAGGCGGTAGGGTTTATTAGACAATGGTTGGATGATTCTGTGTTCCACCATGTGTCTACGGAAACCTCAACCGCTAGCCTATGACTGAAATTACAAGGGTTGTATGAGAGAAAGACAGCCGGTAAAATTTTTTTTCTGATAAGGCTACTTGTGAATCTCAAGTTTAAGGATGGTGGTTCTGTGGCCGAGCACATGAATGAGGTCAGCAATATAGTGAACCAACTCTCCTCTATGAAGATGGTCCTAGATGATGAATTGTAGGCTTTACTTTTGCTTAGTTCATTGCGTGACAGTTGGGAGACAATGGTGGTGTGTCTAAGTAACTCCACGCCAGACGAAAAGATATCCATGGAACAGGTAACCAGTTGTCTCTTCAATGAGGAGACAAGGAGGAAGTCTCAGGAGTCTACTCATTAAGAGGCTCTTGTGACACAGGAACGGGGGAGAGGAAATAACAAGAAGAGCGGGAAGGCCCGAGATAAATCAAGAGGCAAGTCGAGTAACATGAAAGATGTTGATTGCTGGAATTGTGGCAAGAAGGACCACTACAAGCATGAATGTCATGGTAAGAAGAACGACAAGAAAGGAAAAGGGAAGGAAGATGAATCAAATTCTACTGCGGTCGCTTCAGATGGCGACATGGTAGTTATTCTTTCTGTAGATCACGATGTATGTCTCACGGCTACGAGTCAGGACACCGACTGAGTGATAGACTCAGGAGCTTCTTTTCATGCGACTCCATACAGGGACTCCTTCAGAAGCTACAAGTCAGGTGACTATGGGACTGTGAAGATGGAAAATTCTGGGGTATCAAAAATCGTGGGAGTTGGTGATATTTATGTGAAGACCAATGTGGGCTGCACATTGGTTCTCAGGGATGTGAGGCATATCCCAGACCTTCACCTCAACTTGATGTCGACGGGAAGGCTGGATGATGATGGCTATGAAAGCCGGTTTGCTGGTGGGCGTTGGAAGCTCATCAAGGGTTCGTTGATCGTGGCCAGAGGAAAGAAGTGTTACACCCTTTACAAGGCAAGTGTAGTATGTGCAAGGGTGGGTTGAACACAGTGGAAGATTCAGCTATTAACATGTGGCACAGGCGTCTAGGCCGCATGAGTGGAAAATGGCTTCAGCTACTAACAAGGAAGCAGCTCCTTCTAGACATGACAGGTATACCTCTCAAAACCTGTCTTGATTGTTTATCAGGGAAACAGCATATAGTTTCATTTGTTAAAACTGCTTCTCATGTTAATAAAGTGCATGCATTAGATTTGGTTTATTCTGATGTTTGTGGTCCTATGAGGACAAAAACCTTGGGTGGGGCATTGTATTTTGTTACTTTTATAGATGATGCATCTAGGAGGGTTTGGGTTTATGCTTTGAAATCCAAGGACGAGGTCTTTGGTGTATTTAAATTGTTTCATGCTATGATCGAGAGAGAGAGAGAGACAGGTAGATCATTGAAGTGCATCCGCTCTGACAATGGTGGTGAATACATTGGCGACTTTCACGAGTACTGCAAGTCCCTGGGTATACAACATGAACAGACGGTTCCCATGTAATGCCCTGAAATTCGGGGGTCGAGTATGAACTCAACTCTCGAGTTCCAATGCATCACTTATGCAACATACACAATGATGGTTAAATGTTGTCTGAGTTAGAGCAATAAACATGAATAAGATTATACCAAAACAGTAATTCATACTCCAGTTCAATTGTATAAAGGCAAGCGGAAGACTGAAATTGTATATTCAAGGTATGTAAAGTAACAAAATTTTGTGAACACCTGAGTATGAACACTAACTGAGTACCAATATACGTGTATTGTTTCTAAGTCAAAAATTAAAATACAACTCCGCAGATAAGCCCTGGAATCCCCGCGATGCAGTCGGCCTAAACAAAGCCGTCAGAGTACTGCATAAAAGAGAATTCGTCCTGATCCTCATCGAAGTCGGGCTCCGGCTCCTGAACCGATGCACCATCTATACCTGCGACAGAGTCTGGTGGGTGTTGCAAACACCGTCCCGTAACGTGGGAGTGAGTAGCTAACTCAGTGGAACAATAAAGCATAGGTTAACATGTTATCAATTCAATCAAGCAGTAATGATAAAGCAGTACAAATCAAACAAGTCTAACTACTCTTATTAAGTGCGAGAATGAAATGACATGATGCTGTATGCCCTTGCCAAACCACCCTCAAGCGACATCATCTTACGTTCGCGAATGCTTAACTCCCTCAGTGCGCCACATCTACTAAGCACATGCGGTGCAATGATGCTCATGATTACCAAGTTATTATTAGTCCATTTCAAACAGCAATATTGGGAAACTAAGGTACCTCCCTTGTATCATTCTCCAAACATGATCCATTCTAGGGTCGTCAATCCTAGTTAATCTCAAACGATATTATGGTTTGAGAAGCGTAGTGAAGGCATCGCAAAGGGCTCGTCACCCGTCAGCGCGGATACAGATCTCACCGTATGCAGCTCAATTGCTGGCCATCAGCTCGAGTACAGGTCTCACCGTACTCGGCTCAATCACTAGCTGTCAGCTCGAGTACAGGTCTCACCATACTCGGCTCAACTCATACTCTAGTTGCTGTGAAAGACTCGTCGCCAATCACAGACACTTGGAGTATACTTGAAGATACTACGGAGGACTCGTCGCCCGTCAGCACGAGCACAGGTCTCACCGTACTCAGCTCTCGCCGTAAGTATCGACAGCTCGAATACAGTGTCCCATACCACCGTATTCGGCTCACAAGTTTGGTTGCACAATGGTCACTACGGGGAGGCACATGGCCCCAGCGTAGGCCGACAGCTCGACCACGGTGTCCCATACCACCATGCCCGGCTCATGCGTCTTAGCGGATCGAGGTACCATGGTTAACGGGATCGCCACTGGTAAGTTTGGTACCCTAGGTTCAAGCAGTAGCGACCAAACATGGTGAACAACATTCACATATCGGTTTACTTGACGAGCCTGACTAGCTCGAGCGCACCACAAGTTGGGCGATATGAAGCGCAAAAGCACTCCGTGTGGCCAACCACTATCGCCAACCGAAGTACGACTCGGGTTCGTCAGACACATCCTTATTGGCGACATAAATCTCAGCCATAATCTCAAGTCTGGTACCGAATGTCTGGACTATAAACATAGTCCCAAACTCAAACAGTTCTCATCACTAGCATGTGGAGTAAAGCATGATAACAAAGTAATACAAGCATGTTAGCAGGCATGTTATAAAGCATGAAATAAAGCATGAAGTAAAGCATGTTGTAAAGCACCATACAAATAGGGATACAATTACATACACATCACAAGTGAGTGGTTATAGCGAACCACCACCTGGAGGGGATCCTACGTGTCTCTAATGTAGTCGGGAATTCCATATCAACGCCTATCTAAGGCACTAACACACAAGCATTTACACTCACAAGCATTTACACAAACACCTAGAGTACGCTATTCCAACATACATGACGTATGTTAGCAAAATACGTGTTAGGGCTTTCCTTTCGCCAAGTGAGTATTTTATCTATGTATATCATAATCATACATCAAATAATCATGGCAATTGCATTTCCAAAATTTACACATATACGATATTTCTAGAATACACAATTTCAACATACTTGACATTTACAAGCGAACATGTATTTCAGCGATTCCTTTCACCAAACTAGTATTTTATCCATATATTATATAATCATACATTAAATAAACATGTCAAACATTTTCCCAAAAAAAATACGTATACGGTATTTCTACGTATACCTAGAGTATGTGAAATTCCATATTCTACAACCTTAATCGAAATAGGAAACGGAAAGCACTTTGTACATGTGCAATTGCATGCAAATCATGCATCTACCATTATCTGACATTGAAAGCGTTGAAAACCGTAACCTATACACTTAAAGTCCTCACCTTTGCCCTTGGAATCACAACGAATCAGCAAGGGTTGTAGAGCTTCCGTATACGGGCGTTTTCTAGGCTAAAGAGCGGAATCGGTTAGTCTTTCCACAACCTAAAGCCTACCTACTTCAAATCAGACCTAGTGTTAGGGTTTCTCACCTTCAAATGGAGTGGATACCGTCGGGAGAGCGCTTGGAATGAGGCGGTGTAGGCCGTGTGATGAATGAAAGCGGTAGGAGGAAGGTGGTCCCACAAATCCAAAGCTTTCTCTCACTTTTCTCTCTCTCTCTCTAGGGTTTTATCCCAAATTCGTATGGCTGTGAGAGGGGCTGTTCTAAGCTCCTTTTATAGCCAAAAATCTCCCCAAAATAGACTCAGGTTCAAGGGTTACTGCTAATATAGGCATTTCGTCACTTTTCTAGCTCAAAAGAGAGGTTCTGGTGGCCCTCCTTGAGCCAAACGTCAGACTAAAGCTCACCACACGTGGATCTATGTGGGATTACGTTTTCGACTCGATCGGATTCCCAGATCGCACGTGGCGGACCACTTTCAGTTCAACGGTCAGTGGGCCACGATCCAAAATTCCAAGTACATGTAAATGTTCTTGAAATTTTTCTTAATCCGAAGGTGTAATTTAGTCTGATTCTGACGGTCAGGTTGCTTAATACTGATGCGCAAGCGAATGGTACCAGATCACTATTCCAGATATTTATTTTGGAATGGGAATAGTGTTTTTCACACTCCCTCGCTCCGGATCTAAACGAATGGCCGTGGGACATCGGCTGGACCTGATTTTTGAGATGATTGTCAAGCCCAGTGAGGCGGTCCTAGTTCCTTAACTTCGTGTTAATCGGACTTCTGATGTGCGATCTAGACCTAATACAAAGTTTCGTTTCATTCTCGAGAGCAGCCAGGAAATGAGTTTGGTTCTAAACTTTAGGGTAACCTAGAGTCACTGATTTTGCAAGTTTTGGGTCTTGCAGATCGTATTTAAAGCGATCCCAACGGATTTCATGGCTAATCGAGTTTTGCACTTAGTTAACTTTGTTAAATTTCTAAAGGATTTAATCCTAATTAATTTCTGGTCGAGGTGGCACTCGAGCCAACGTACGGAAATTTACGGGTCGTTACAATCTACCCCCCTTAAACAAAAAATTTCGTCCTCGAAATTTATACCTTTTCGTATTCCTCGAGAATCTGAGGGTAGTTCTTCCTGACCTCGGCCTCAGTCTCCCAAGTAGCTTCATCCTCGGAATGATGTGTCCAAAGTACCTTCACAAGTCGGATGACCTTGCTACGCAGTACCTGCTCTTTCCTGTCAAGGATACGCGTCGGGCGCAACTCATACGTAGCATCATTGCTCAACTGTACCTGCTCCCATCTGATGATATGCGAAGGATCAGGAACGTACTTCTTCAGCATAGATACGTGAAATACGTTGTGTACAGACGTAAGTGGTGTGGGCAAAGCGAGACGATACGCCACATCACCCACTCGATCCAGTATCTGAAATGGACCGATAAACCTCGGTGTGAGTTTCCCCTTCTTCCCAAACTGAAGGACTCCCTTCATAGGGGAAACTCGAAGGAACACATGATCCCCAACCTCGAACTCCAGCGGTCGCCACCTCGTATCGGCGTAACTCTTCTGCCTGCTCTGCGCTGTAAGTAATCGACGCCTGATAATGTCAACCTTCTCTGTAGTTGTCTGTACCAACTCCGGGCCAATCAGACTACGCTCTCCAACCTCTGTCCAACAGTGCAGTGCCCTACAAGGTCGACCATATAGAGCCTCATATGGTGCCATGCCAATAGTCGCCTGGAAGCTGTTGTTGTAGGCGAACTCTGCGTACGGAAGACAGTCATCCCAACTGTCCTTGAAGTACAACACACATGCTCGCAACATATCCTCCAGAATCTGATTCACCCGCTCTGTCTGCCCATCAGTCTGAGGATGAAACGCCGTACTGAACTTCAACTTCACACCCATCGCCTCCTGGATACGAGTCCAGAAGATAGATGTGAACCGCGTGTCTCTGTCCGACACAATCTCTAAAGGAACCCCATGCAGACGGACGATCTCTCTGATGTACAATCTAGCCAGCTCGTCTGCAGAGTTCGTAACTTTGATAGGGAGGAAATGGGCCGATTTGGTCAACCGGTCCACAATCACCCAAATGGAATCATGTCCCTTCCTCGTCTTCGGCAGCCCTGATATGAAATCCATGGAGATGAAGTCCCACTTCCACTCCGCTATGGGCATGGGCTGAAGTAATCCAGGAGGTCGGCGATGTTCTGCCTTGACCTGCTGGCACGTCAGACATCAAGATACATACTCAGCAATATGAGCCTTCATATTATCCCACCAATACGTCCGTCTCATATCCTGGTACATCTTCGTGCTACCAGGATGCATCGCAAGCTTTGAGTTATGGGCAGACTCGAGAAGCTCGCGTCTCAAGTCAGGCACATCAGGAACGCATAGGCGGCCACGGAATCGTAAACCCCCATCAGAACCAACTCTCCACTCGGAGTCCTCGGTGTCGCTAGCCTGCTCTCGAAGCTCAGACAGCCGTATATCGCCCTCTTGGGCCTCAACAATCCTGTCGTCAATAAGTGGCCGCACCCGAACGTGCGCAACACACTCATATGGCTCCTCGACAGTGAGTCTCTGCTCGAAGTCCCGTACGAACTCCATCATGTCCCACTCGGCTATCATCAGCGGTGCCGCAAATGCAATCGTCTTCTTGCGGCTCAACGCGTCTGCCACAAGGTTCGCCTTACCAGGATGGTAGGAAACCTCGAACTTAAAGTCCTTCAAGGTCTCCATCCATCGGCGTTGTCTCATATTCAAGTCTCGCTGTGTGAATATGTACTTAAGGCTCTTGTGGTCGCAGAAAAGCTCGAACTCCTCTCCGTAGAGGTAATGTCTCGAGAGCTTCAATGCAAAGATGACAGCTGCCAACTCCAGGTCATGCGTAGGGTAATTCTCCTCGTGCTTTCTTAATTGTCTCGAGGCATACGAAATCACCTTATCCTTCTGCATCAGAACGCAACCCAAACCAATGCGAGACGCGTCAGTATATACAGTGTATTTCACCCCTTGCTCTAGCAATACTAACACAGGGGCGGACGTCAACTTGTCCTTCAGCTCCTTAAAAGCTGCCTCCGCCTTCTCGTTCCAGGCGAACTTCAGGTCTTTCCGAGTCAACTGAGATAATGGCCTGACAATCTTCGAGAAGTCCCGAATGAAGCATCTGTAATACCCAGCCAGACCAAGGAAACTCCTCACCTCAGTAACCGATTCAGGCTGCTGCCAATCCTGAACCGCAGCTACCTTAGCAAGGTCCACTACTATCCCATCCTTGGACACTACATGTCCCAGGAACTTGACTTCCTCCTGCCAGAAGTCGCACTTCTTGTATTGCACGAACAACTGGTTCTTCTCCAACGTACCCAATACTGCTCGTAAGTGGTCCTCGTGCTCCTCCCGACTCGTAGAGTATATCAAAATGTCATTAATAAAGACGATGACGAATCGGTAAAGGAAGGGCCGAAATACCCGGTTCATCAGATCCATGAACACGGCTGGTGCGTTCGTCAGACCGAACGACATCACCAAGAACTCATAGTGCCCAAAGCACGTCCTGAAGGCTGTCTTCTGCACGTCCTCCTCTCTCACGCGCAACTGGTGGTACCCTGACTGAAGATCAATCTTCGAGAAATACTTCGCCCCCCTCAACTGATCAAACAGATCATCTATCCTGGGCAGAGGATACTTGTTCTTCACCGTGACCTGGTTCAACCTACGGTAATCAATACACAACCATAGCGACCCGTCCTTCTTCTTCACGAACAACACAAGTGCTCCCCAAGGAGACACAATAGGTCTTATAAAACCTTTCTCTACAAGTTCGTTAATCTGTTTCCACAGCTCCTCCATCTCACATGGAGGCATACGATAAGTCGGCAATGAGATGGGCGTCGCACCAGGCGTAAGATCAATCGTAAAATCAATCTCGCGCTGAGGAGGTAAACCAGGAATAGTCTCAAAGACACCAACAAATTCCCGAACCACCGGCGTACCCTCTAATGTCGGACCATCAATCGGCACAAGTAAAGTAGCATAACAATCAACGCGGCAGGGCCAACTGACCTGCACTGGAAACGTGAAAGTTGTACCGTCAGGTCCATAGGCAGTCACGATCGGAGCATCGCAATCTATCTCCGCCCTCATCTTGGCGAGCCAATCCATGCCAAGTATAACGTCGTAGTGCCATAGTGGAGCAACAATAAGGTCGACGAGCTCTGTGCTCCTACCCAAAACTATCGAGCAACCCTCGTATAACCGTGTAACATCCGAGAAGGTCCCAGTGGCCGTGGTGAGTCTCGTCCCCTTAGTGGGAATAGTATGCAAAGATAGGCGTTTAACCGCCCCACAAGAAATAATAGAAGTAGTGGACCCAGTGTTCACCAACAAGGAAACGGGAGTACCATGAATGTAGGCCGTACCCTCAAAAGCTGTCGGTATCGAAATCGACGTCTCCGGTGCCTCGGCAACAAGCGTATGTACCCGAGCCTGCTGCTGACGGTTAGGCTGAGGAGCCAAGGGTCGCTGTGGCGGCCTGAAGCGCGACATAGGAGGTCGAAAAGAAGGATGTGCAGGAACAGTCTGTAGTGGTGGAGCTGATATGGCCTGTGGATAAGGGCGATCCAATCTCTACGGTGGCGCAAATCCGCTAGCCCTCATGCGCGAGAAGCAGCTCTCAACAGGGTGTCCTGGTTTCCCGCAAAACGTGCAGGTCACCAACGGGCGTCTCACAGGAACAACTGGCGCTGCAGCCCTGGGAGGCGAATCAGCATGAGGCCTCTTGCCTAAGATAGGCCTGCTCTGTAAATCCTGCCGTGGCCTCGCAACCATAGCACCACCCGATCTGGCCAAACAGTCCACATCCTACTCGGCCGTCATAGACATGTGGACCAACGCCGCGTATGTAGGAATACTGAGGCAGCATAGCTTCGACCGTATGTCAGGTCGCAAGCCTCCAGTGAAGCGACGCATCCTCTGTTTCGACAAGAAAACAAAAGTATTTGATTTGGGGATTATCTTATTCAAACATAACAATGAAACAATTACAGAAAACAATCATCACATTTTTATTGATTCTGAATTCATTTACGTCCTCAAGTATGACTTGATTCTAAGATAGTTTACAAAGAATTCATTGTAAGTTACGATTATCGCAGTTAAATATAAATTTCGGCAGCATAACGGTGTTATTTGAATCATCTCCTATAACTTAGGAGGAATAAACAAATCAATCAATAGTCTTCAAGAGGACGGAGATTCTGGCAGCATAACAACGCTATTTCAGTCATCTCCTGAAACTTAGGAGAAATACACCTTTTCTTCTTTTTCTCCTAAACAAGAAGAACTTGAAGACTTGAAGACTTGAAGACTCTAGCCATTTTAGCAGTATAACAGCCCATTGCTGTTATAGACTGTCTAGCAGTCGGTTTGCGCCGGTCCGCGTAAACCACACACTTTGCGCGGGTCCGCGCAAAATACAGGAGCCCAATGCTCCTTTGCGCGGATCCGGGCAAACTACATGAGCCCAATGCTCTGCACCTTCTGTCTTCTTCTTCGTCTTTGCTTTACTCTTGAAATCTTTCAACCCCTTTTGAGAAAAAGAACGGGGTATTTATAGACATTTTTACTGGTGTAAATCTCTGTTCTAGTCGATGTGGGACAAAATAACATCCAACCTTTTTTATTTCTCCGTAAAATACTTTGCGCGGACCAGCGCAATCGATATGCTTTGCGCGGTCTCGCGCAATCCATCATTCCCGAGCAACCTGTCTTCACTGATCAACCCGCGCAACCCATTTACTTTGCGCGGTCTAGCGCAATCTATTCACTTTGCGCGGTCCAGCGCAATCTCTAAACTGATTTCTTTGATCTTCAAACTGATCTTCTTGATCTTTCCTTTCTTCATTTCTTTGCTTATTTTATGCCTCAACAGATGCCCCCTTGATCCGTTCTTTGTTTTTCCAGAAATCAAAGAAAAGGATCAATATCATTCATTTTCTAGGGTTTGCGCGACCCCGGGCAAAGCTCGGTCGTGTACCGTGCTCGGCCATGAATCCTATAAATAGTCCAACAACTTAATCATTTGCATGAATCCTTTTTCCTCTGGCGAAACTCTACTCTGGCGATTTTCTCCCACGCAAACCTGTTACTTTGCGCGATCCCGCGCAAACCATTTCACTTTGCGCGGAGTCTTTTGAACTTGGGGATTTTCCGCGCAAACTTTTGACTTTGCGCGACCTCGCGCAAAGTACTTCGTACTTAGCCAATTTTTCTTTTTGAACTGTCTCCAACACTTAGTCATTTTCTTCTTTCTTCCTTTCTGATTTCGACCTTTATCTTCCTTTCTTTGACTTATTTTCATGGCTCGTATAAAACAAACAGCTCGCCCTCCTTCTGATCAACCTTCTTCCGATCAACCTCCTACCAAACGAACAAAGACCACCTCTAGGACTCCTTATTTTAAAGAACTTATTCTTCCAACCTTTGACTTTTCTGACCGTATCAAATCTCTTCCATCTCCCATCCATAGATCCATATCTTTAGGAGATATCAAATGGCCGCCAAAGCATGGCAGAGAATACGATTGGGATGAGTGGTTAAAAGACCACGGCTCACATTTGTACAGATAGTCACTACGTGAAAAATGGAAAAATATGACGGATTTAGAGACGGTTCTGGACCGTCTCTAAAATTGCTTGGTTTAAAGACGCTTTAGAGACGACCATAAATCGTCTCTAAAATTAGGGACGGCTTCTGACCGTCCCTAATATTGTCTTTAAATGTTTTGCATCCGCAAATAATTTAAGACGGTTTTTAGTCGTCTTATATAGGTCATTTGAGACGGTCAAAGACCGTCCGTATTAGAGACGGTCTTCGACCGTCTTATATGCGGTCATCTGAGACGGCCACTGGCCGTCCTTATTAGAGACGGTCATTGGCCGTCTTTTACTTGTAATCTGAGACTGTCAAAGACCGTCTCTATTAGAGACGGTCCTTAGCCGTCTTATTACCTTGTCAAAAACCGTCTCTATTAGAGACTGTCAAAGACCGTCTCTATTAGAGACTGTCACAGACCGTCTCTATTAGAGACTGCCAATGACCGTCTCTATTAGAGACTGTTACTGACCGTCTCTATTAGAGACGGTCCTTAGCCGTCTTCTAGGACTGTGGAAGACCGTCTATATTAGAGACGGTCTTTAACCATCTCTAATGCTTGAACTATTTGTGGTTTAGAAAAAAAATTAACAATGTTTTTTTTAAAAAAAAAAAATTGCGATTTTATAAAATTCTACATTTTCAAAAAAAAAAAATTAAGAACTTTGAATAATGTTGATAACTTTGAAAAAAAAAAGATTTCAATAAAAAAAATGATATTTTGAAAGAAAAATATATAAAAAATAAAACAAATTTGTGAAAAAACTGACAAATTGTAAAAAATATATATTTTTTAAAAAAGAAAACTAGATTTTGTATTTTGACAAAAAAAATTAAAAAGTTATATAACAAGATTTCGATAAAAAAATGATATTTTGAAAAAGAAAATTTAAAAAATTAAACAAAATTGTGAAAAATTTGACAAATTGAAAAAAAAAAAAAATAATTTTTAAAAAAGAGAAGTAGATTTTGCATTTTGACAAGAAAAATTGAAAAGTTATATAACAAAAGTGATATTAAAAAAATGATATTTTGAAAAAGAAAATTTAAGAAATTAAAAAAAATTGTGAAAAAATTGACAAATTGTAAAAAAAATATATATATATATATTTTAAAAAAGAAAACTAGGTTTTTTATTTTGACAAGAAAAATTGAAAAGTTAGATAACAAAAGTGAGATTTTGATGATGTGTTGTATATCCTTGCCGCCCCTATGTTTTTCCAACCCATTTTTGGGCCGGGTATAAAAAATTATGTAGATTTATATCTTAAGTGGACCACACCGCTAGAAAGAATGATAATATAGTACCTCGCCATTAAAAATTATAAAGAGCCCATCGTAAGGTTTTATTAATGTTTATTTGCAATCCAACTTGTTGATAACGTAAAGAATATCTAGATGAAGGTAAACTGCAAAGATCAAATTGATCCAAAACTTTTGTGGCCTTCAAAAGGTTTTTAATAGTTATTCATCATTGTTTTGATCAATATGGCCCACCTGAGATTATTGAGTTCTTGTGATTTGAAATCACATCCTAAAATATGATGAAAAAATATATGGATGGTGTCGATATACATAAAATATATCAAGGTGGGCCCTACACGGTCAGAGTAACACTCACGAAGGAGTTACCTAAATAGTGAAATGGTACTATAAGGTCACCTCATGGGAACTTCCCATGAGGTTAATCTGTGTGCGCCCCACCATGATGTGTGTAGAACATCAGCACCATGCATTTGATGTGTCCCCTTTAAGTCCAAAAATCAGTCATATAAGAAACTCAGGTGGGCCATAGCATCTAAAACTATGCGAAGACATCCATAAAACATATAAAAGCATTTAGTGGGGCCCACATGAGTTTTGGATGTGTATGAAACTTGGTCTGACTCTTCATCCAAGTGGGACACACATAATGAATGGGCTGGATCTATGAACCACATCTAGGTGGGCCCAATAAATGATTATGAATGTTTTAATGGGAGGGTAACCCTCTCAACTATAGTATGTGGTGTGGCCCACCCAAATCATGGATTAACTTTATTTTTAAGCTCGTGGCCCACCATGGAATGGTGCATCTGATTATGAGGCAAATCCAAAGTTCAAGTGGACCCACCATAGAAAAGAGTGGGATAGTGACACCCACTATTGAAACCTTCTTAGGGCTCATTGCGATGTTTATTTGAGATCCAATCTGTTTATAAGTTAATACAAACATGGATGTGGTTGAAACTTGGTATGATTCCTCATCCAAGTGGGACACACATAATGAGTGGGTTGGATATGTGAATCACATTTACATAGGCCCAATATATAATTATGAATGTTTTAAGGAAACCCTTCTCCATTACATTTAAGTGTACTCGTTACCCTTACCAGAGTAAACTCTATGGGGTCCACCATTATTTATTTATTTTATCCACTCCATTCATCCATGTTAACAGATAATTTGATGTCTAAAGAACAAAAAGGAAGCATATCCAAAGCTCAAGTGGACCACACCATAGGAAATAGTGTGATTGAACCTCTACCATTTAAAATTTCTTGGAGGCCATAGAAGTTTTGGATTAAGCTGATGTTTGTGTTTTCTATTCATTCATATATTTTTGATATTATGAACAACCTTTAACCGTTTTTGGACAATCTGATCAGTCCAGATTGAAGAGTAATAACTTCAGATGTTTAAATCAAAATTCACTCAAATTGTTGATCAATCTTGTTTGCCCAATATCTTTCTCATATGTAGCATGATTGGGGCGAGTAACCGTTTTTGGATGTTGGTCGGTGCTCTATGGGTCCCACCATGATGTATGTGTTTCATCCATGCCGTCCATTCATTTTTACAAATCATATTAGGCCCTGATACCAAAAATGAGAGGGATATAAATCTCAGGTGGACCACACCACATGAAAACAATAGTGATTGGATATCCACCATTAAAACCCTTCTAAGGCCCACTGTACTTTTTATTTGACATCCTATCTATTGATTAGGTCATACAGGCCCAAATGAAGGGGAAAAAACTATGCGAAGACATCTATAAAACATATAAAAGCATTTGGTGGGACCCACATGAGTTTTGGATGTGTATGAAACTTGGTCTGACTCCTCATCCAAGTGGGACACACATAATGAATGGGCTGGATCTATGAACCACATCTAGGTGGGCCCAATAAATGATTATGAATGTTTTAATAGGAGGGTAACCCTCTCAACTATAGTATGTGGTGTGGCCCACCCAAGTCATGGATTGAATTTATTTTTAAGCTCGTCGCCCACCATGGAATGGTGCATTTGACTGACAGGGCAGATCCAAAGTTCAAGTGGACCCACCATAGAAAAGAGTGGGATAGTGAAACCCACTATTGAAACCTTCTTAAGGCCCGCCGCGATGTTTATTTGAGATCCAACCTATTTATAAGTTAATACAGACATGGATGCCGTTGAAAATTGGTCTGACCCCTCATCCAAGTGGGACACACATAATGAGTGAGTTGGATATGTGAATCACATTTAGGCAGACCCAATATATGATTATGAATGTTTTACCGAAAATTTGGGATTAACATACACCGTTCATCCATTTTTTGAGATAATTTTATATAAATATATAAAAAATGAATCATATTCAAAGATTAAATGGACCACACCACAAATAAGGGGAACAGATTGGCTACTCCCCCTACACCATCAAATGGCTGGTGGTTGGTGCTGTGTGGGCCCCACCATGATTTATGGCCCCATGACCATGTTTTATTTTTATTTTAACTTTTAAACTAGTTGGATTTCAAATAAACATTACGATGGGCCTTAGGATAGTTTCAACGGTGGGAATCACCCTCCCGTTGTTTTCTATGGTGGGGTCCACTACAGATTTTTATCTGTCTCATTCTTTGGCTCGTGATATCTCAAAATGGATGGACGGTGTGGATATAACGAATACATCATAAGTTTTTATATTTTTAAAATAATATATATATATATATATATATATATATATATATATATATATATATATATATATATATAGATATGTATGTATGTATGGAAAAGGTTCTATATGTCGAGCTCATGAGAACTCCCCATGAGGTCTAGCTGTGTGGGCCATACCATCTAAAATCATGTGAAGACATGCCTAAAACATATAAAAGCACTTGGTGGGGCCCCACCTAAAAAAAATTTCATATTGATCCGAAACTTTTGTGACCCCGAAAGGGTTTCAGTGCACATTGCATCCTACCCTGCCGTATCCAGTTAACAATGACACAGTGAATGTATTTGGTTTATCCACACTGTCAATCCATTTTTCTAGATCATTTTAGTGGTTGAGCCCAAAATTAAAGCATATCCAAAGCTCAAGTGGACCATACCACAGGAAACAGTAGGAATAATGATTTCCACCGTTGAAATCTTCCTATGGCCTACAATGATTTTTATTTGTCATCCAACCTGTTCAATAGATCACAAATACATGGATGAAGGGAAAACTAAAATATCAACTTGATCCAAAACTTCAGTGGCCTCCCAAAATTTTTCAATGGTAGACGTTCAGTTTATACTATTTCCTATGATGTGGTCCACTTCAGATTTTTATAGGCTTCATTTTTGAGCTTATGTAATAAAATTATATGTTAAAATGGATGGATGGAGTGGATAAAATTATATGTTAAAATGGATGGATGGAGTGGATAACAATTAACAAAGTTTGAGAAAAATTGAGATGTTGAAAAAAAAACAAGAAAAAACCAGTGATTTAATAAAAATCTAGATTTTGAAAAAAATAATAATAATTTAAGAACTTTGAATAAAGTTGATAATTTGTAAAATTAATTAGAATGATAATATAGTACCTCGCCATTAAAAATTATAAAGAGCCCATCGTATTATTTTAGTAATGTTTATTTGCAATCCAACTTGTTGATAATGTAAAGAAGATCTAGATGAAGGTAAACTACAAAGATCAAATTGATCCAAAACTTTTGTGGCCTTAAAAAGGTTTTTAATAGTTATCATTGTTTTGATTGGTATATATGACCCACCTGAGATTATTGAGTTCTTATGATTTGAAATCACATCCTAAAATATATTGGAAAAATATATGGATGGTGTTGATATACATAAAATATATCAAGGTAGCCCCTACACGGTTAGAGTAACACCCATGAAGGAGTTACCAAAATAGTGAAATGGTACTATAAGTTCACCTCATTTTAGGCCCACCATGATGTGTGTAGAACATCAACACCATGCATTTGATGTGTCCCCTTTAAGTTATGAGATATCTTAAAAATCTTTTGTATACGAAACTCAGGTGGGCCATACCATGTAAAACCATGTGAAGTCATCCAAGAAAAATATAAAATCACTTGGTGGGGCCCACATTAGTTTTGAATGCGGTTGAAACTTGGTCTGACCCCTCATCCAAGTGGGACACACATAATGAGTGGGTTGGATATGTGAATCACATTTAGACAGGCCCAATAAATGATTATGAATGATTTAAGGAAACCCCTCTTCACTACATATAGGTGAGTTACTCATTACCTTTACCAGAGTAAACTCTGTGGGATCCACTGTTATTTATTTATTTTATCCACTCCATTCATCCATATTAACAGATAATTTGAGGTCTAAAAAACAAAAAGGAAGCATATACAAAGCTCAAGTGGACCACACCACAAGAAATAGTGTGATTGAACCTCTACCATTGAAAAATTCTTAGAGGCCATAGAAGTTTTGGATCAATCTGATGTTTGTGTTTTCTCTTCATTCATATCTTTTTGATATTATGAACAGGTTGGATGGCAAATAAACATTACTGTGGGCCCAAGGTATTAATGGTGGAAATCATTATTCCACACTGTTTGGTGTGGCATGGTCCACTTGAGCTTTGGATTTACTGAAAATTTGGGATTAACTCACACCATTCATCCATTTTTCGAGATCATTTTAGAAAATTATCCAAAAAATGAATCATATCCAAAGATTAGATGGACCATACCACAAATACCAGCGGGGTGATGATTTTCACCATTAAAAATTCGTAAGGCCTACCATAACATTTATTTTCCATCCAATCTGTTCATAAGGTCACAAAGACCTAGATGAAGAGGAAAAACAAATTTCTTATTGATCCAAAACTTTTGTGACCCCAAAAGGGTTTCAATGGTAGACGTTCAATCCCCACTGCTTTTGATCGTGTGGTCCACTTGATAGTTAGATTTGTCTTATTTTTTCGCCTCAAGCCTTATAATGAGCTCACCATATAGATGGATGGTTTGGATATAACACATACCTCATGATGGGACCCACAGAACTTGCTGACATCACCCAGGCCATTCCCATATGCCATATCAACAGACGCGGATTAGTTACCCACGGGAGACTTGATACTGAAGTGACGTCACTAAGTTCTGTGGGCCCAGCCATGATGTATGTTTTGTATCCACACCGTCCATCCACTTGGAGAGATCATATTAAGGGATGATCCAAAGAATGAGTGGGATCAAAATCTCGTGTGGACCCCACCACAGAAAACAGTGGAGAGAGTGGCTCCCACCGTTAAAAAGTTCTGAGGTCCACGAAAGTTTCAGATCAAGCTGATATTTTTGTTTTCCCTTCTTCTATGTATTCTCCAACACATGAACAGGTTGGATCTAAAAATAACATCATGATGGACCTTTGGAAGGTTTCAACGGTAGGCATCACTCTCCCCACTATTTCCTGCGGTGGGGTCCACTCCAGCCTTGGATCTGCATCTTGCTTTGGTCCATACCCTAAAATGATCTCTAAAAATGTATGAATGGTGTGGATACAAAACATCCATCATGGTGGGGCTCACATAACTTGGTGACATCAACCTGTCAGTAGCTAATCCGCGTCCGATATCAACAGGGATGGTTAGGGCGCCGGCCCTAACCACTCCCTCTCCCTCTGCGTCTCCCTCTCCACTCGATCTCTCTCACCCTCTCTACTCTTCAACCCTCCCCTGTCCCTCTCCGCCAGATCTTTCTCTCCCTCTCCACTCTTCAACCCTCCCCTCTCTCTCTCCGCTCGATCTACCGCTCCCTCACTCTCTCTCTCTCTCTCTCTCTCTCTCTCTCTCCCTCTTTTATTTTCTTATTTTCTTTGGTTCAGCACATCAAGAGCATTCTGCAACATCAGGTATCTCTCTCTCTCTCTCTCTCTCTCTCTCTCTCTCTCTCTCTCCCCTTATCTATTCATATCAATTTGGGCATTTTTTTATAGCATTTTTAATCCTTAAAGTAGCATTGTGCAATGATTTGTGTATTGAAAAATTTTGAGTTTCGAATCCCTAATTAGGGATTTGCATGTGATTCCCTAATTGTCGAATATAGATTAAAAAAGTGAAAATCCCTAATTAGGGATTGAAAATTCAAAACTCTTAATTAGGGGGTTCGGGTGTCAGATTTGGGTGATCTATAGCCTGTTGAAAAGTGGACCTGATGGGCTAACTGATGGGCTTTTAGGGACATATTCCTAGTGGTTAGGGAGATGTGGGCCCATGAGTTGCAGATTCCTTGTGCAACAGCCAACCGATCATGCACACTGTCTGGTATTTCGATCATAACTCCATGCCTGTAGATCAGATTGTTGTGATGGTATGCTCGTTGGAAAGACAATTGGTTGGGCTACAAAATGAATGTATGGAAATTTCTAGGATTTTTTCTGTTAGCTGCTATTCTTGATACCTTCTCCATTAACTCCTACTTTTGTATCTGATTCGATACATTCAGAATTACTCAAGAGATTAACATGTTGTAAGTTAGCATTCAATCTGCTGTGAGTGTTGGAAGAAGACTGCACCTGTCAGCAGACGGCTTTTGGTCCTACATATGTTGTAATTTAGCATTCAATCTGCTGTGAGTGTTAA
The DNA here is from genome assembly GCA_021015155.1 of Magnolia officinalis. Lineage (NCBI taxonomy): Eukaryota > Viridiplantae > Streptophyta > Magnoliopsida > Magnoliales > Magnoliaceae > Magnolia > Magnolia officinalis. The sequence goes on from JAJHSJ010000004.1 coordinate 56,416,024, forward strand.
AAGATGAAGAAGGATTTTTTCTATTAGCTTTATAACTCAGGTTGTTCAAGATAGTATTAGCTTATGTGTGACTGCAACATAGAAGATTCTGTAAAAAGCTATTCGTATGGTGGGAGTGGAACCCTCTCACTCTTTATACTGATGAGGCCAGTCAGGTCATCAAGTGGACCACACATGTACAAAAGAAATGGATGGTTAGAAAAATTAACCAAAGATTCACATTGAAGTGCATGTGTAGCCCACCTGATGGATACAGGGAAATTTCTTGACCCACGGAACCAATGTTCCAAAATCTCAGTACTTGTGTCAGAATTGGCCAGCCAAAAAAAAGATGGAAATCAGGGTGTGTCAACAGGCCCAAAAACTAAAATGAATTAGTGTGCATCAGCCATATCATTGCCAACATCATCACATCAATATGATATTTTATAAATATTTTTAGAATTACAAAAATTTTACTAGGTTCACATGGAACTTCTTCAGTTCTTGAATCATCCGCATTTATGAAGCAAAGCTTTTTAAGAATTTAAAGTCCCATCAATATGCTATATTTTTATCTTCTCTTTCACTTGCACCTCAATTCAATGCACTGATCTAAAAAAAGCATTTAAAAACAACCACCCACACACACACAGATATAATTTTCTTGATGGTTTTCTTCTTTCCATTGCTTTTCTTTCGACATAAACAATCACCCTCTTATCTTAAAAGAACAAGCTTGGAGCTGTTTGATGCTAGGTTTAAGTCGTTGTTCTACTTTAGCTAGATTAGAGAAGTGTGCCAAAAACTGAGATTTAAACCTTCTTACCTTGTAGTACAGAGTAAGAGACAGAAATCACAAGCCTAAATAATGCTCCACTAGGTTAAATGGGTTCCAAAAGATCCGACGCTGGAATCAAAATCAACGATGGAACTAATACAACTAGCCCATTTCAAATATTGTTGGAACTAATAGTGTTTTGTTTCTTGCTTTTCTTTATTAAACGTTCAGTTATCACTCTGAAAAAGACTAATAAAGTTTCCTACTTTTCAATGTTGTCCTGTTTTTATCCATTTTAGGGTCATTTGGCAACTTGGAATTTGAAAATTACTTGAGAATTCAATTCCAAGAATTGGATTCCTGAGAATTTTATTATGTCAGTTGTTTGTCAACCTGGAATTGGAATTGGATTCCTTGCTTGTAATCTCCTTCCATCTACTGATGAATCAAGCAGTTGACTATAATCTTTACACCAATAGCATTGTTATATATTTTAAAAAAAATTCTTTTTGTAATACAGTCATCCACGCTACTAACATTATTTATACAAGTGTTTTTTTTTTTTTTCTGTTTTGTTTGCTTTTAGGAAGCATCGTCCTTTTCTAGCTCGGAGTCTATGGATGATATTCTATTTCAGCCTGCCACCACTAATGGTAAGCAGCAGCTCTATGCCAAAATGGCCTTTTTGATATAAAACTGTCAATTTAAAACAATGGCCTGCCACATCTAATTGCAGGATCCTCTATGTCCTACTCGGTTAGTACTGCCCTGTTTTTGAATATTTGGTTTTGTAAGGATATGGTCTGTTCTAAGATCTTGCTTATGGTCTGCATTTGAATCTCTTTCGTAATTCTATGGACCATTTGGATGGTCTAATAGCTGTACATCACTGTCACATATGAGGATTGATGAACCATTACCAGTATTTATACTGTGAAAAACTAACATAGAGTATGCTTCTATATTTATTAATGAAAAATATGACAGGGGAAGCAGGTAGCATGAAATAATGGGTAAAAAAATTCACTAATGATAAGTGTTACTGATTGCAGTCTGTTCACAAATGGATGGTTTGTCACATTTACTTTTCATGCTTACATAATGGGATACCAAAGGTCATATGTTTTTCACTCATATTACATGCACAATAAGCTTGAGCTTATGTAGAATATTTTAGGGTGCATTTGGAATTTCCTGTTCTCACACATGATTCACTATCATCCAAACACATGTAAGGTATGTTTAGTGTCTCCCAGAACACACTCTCCTCTGATTAAGGTGGGGCCCATGGTCACGGCCTAACCAAATTTGGTGTTTCCCCGACTTCCCTGACCAAATCAGCTCCTGAAAATGAAGTGGAAAATCTGTAAAAGGGAATTGAAGTAGCTAATGCTACTATGCTGATGCCCCAAGGCAGTTTTCTCCAAACACATCTTGGAGAACTGTGCCTCTGTTTAAAGTGCAAGGCAAACTCACTTGCTTGGCAGATGCTATATATAGGCTTTCTTGGTTTATAGGCAAGCTTGGAGCCGATGCTTTCGGAGTCCGAACTCATTCTTTTGAAAAATATAAAAATGGGAATATTAGTAAATATGGATTTTCTTGTTAAGAAGAAAATGGAAGATGGATTGAAAAAACATTTCTTGTTTGGATTCTGTTGCAATTAATTTTCTATATACAGAAGGGAATCTCACATGGGTATCTCTATTTTTGAAGTTTCTTTGATTTTTTTTTTTGGTGAAAATCAATTTGATTTTAGTAGATGTGTCGTTATTATTATTATTTTTTTTGGAAAATCAGTGAAATTTGGGATGTTTTGAAGCAATTTATGCATATTTTTCGATTTCGATGTTCATCAAATTTGGATTAGTTTAAAAAAGGAGTATTATGTCGGTTTTTTCTATTATATGTAACAGAATCTCATTTGAGTGCTTTTGCATTTATCAGTTCTTCAAGTCTGTGTTATCATTTGATGTGAATCCATTTGGATTCTACTGTAATAATTTTTCTATTGTCAAGAAGGAAATCTCATATAGGTATCTCTCCTTTTGAACTTTCTTTGATTTGGTGAAAATCAATGTGACTTTAGGATGATGTGTGGGCTGTTTTCAGTTGTTTTGGGATGAAAAACCAATGAAATTTAGGATGTTCTTAAGCAGTTTGATGCATATTGGATGAAAAATGAAGTGTTATGCAGATTTATTATAATTTTTTGTGGTTTAGATGATGGAATCTTGTGTGGGTGCTTTTGCATTTATCAATTCTTAAAATTTGTGGGATTACTTTATGTGAATTAATGGGAGTTTTTGATGATTAGTAGTTGCTTTTGGGTGTTCTTGGACTGAAACCAATGGAATTTGGGGCACTTTCAAGTTATTTGATGCTAGTTGATTGATTTTAGTGTTATTTGGACTTGGCATAATTAATGGAGTGTTGTACACATCATTTATGTTAACATATAAGCGAAGCTCATGTGGGTACTTTTGCATTTTGCAGTTTTTGAAGTTTACGTGATCATGTTATATTAATTGATGGGAATTTAGGATGATGGGTACTTGTTTCTGGGGTTTTTATTTTTTTTTTTGGGACCAAAATACAGGGAACGTGGGATGTTCTCAAGCAATTTGATGCATATCTATTGACCTAGATGTTCTTCATACTTCGATTATCTGAAAAATGGAGTGGTCATGTAGATACTTTTCTGTTTATTAGTTTTTGAAGTTTGTGTTTATTTGATGAAAATCAATGGGAGTTCAGGATGTCGGGTACTTGTTTTCAGGTGTTTTGATTGGAACTAAGGTAATTAGGGGCTTTTCTAGTTATCTGATGCACGTTGATTGGTTTTAATGTTTTTCAGATTTTAATGATTGTATTTATATGCATGTGGTGTCCTTAGGTCTTACATGAACTAATTTATATGCATGTGGTGTCCGCAGGTCTTACATGAACTAATACGACGCCCCAACTAGATTATGTGGAGCAAGAAAGAAGTTAGTTTTCTTCCCTTTACCGTTGTTGTTTGATTGTTAATCTATGCAACGATTATTTTTTTATGCCATAGGTCTTGGCACTTGCTATTTTTCTTAGAATTTATTAGTTTAATAACCTAGCTATGTAAACTATTAGACTTTGTTTCATAAGCATAAATATGAATCACCTTCTTTCTTCTTTTTGCTAGGTGACATCAAATCTAGATGTCGTAACAAATGTGTATGATTTCCTCCATTTGGTAAGCACTATGATAAAACAAATTATTTGTTCCAAACAGGACATTTATGATAAAACAAATTATTTGTTCCAAACAGGACATTTATCAAAGGAGCACTATCAGGTGATATTTAAGATTTTCGTTATAAATAGATTAAGAGCCAATGATAATTATAAGTAGACTTGCAGCCAAAAATAAAGAATTTGATTTTTTTCAAAACATGGAAAGACTAATTAGTCATACTTCTTGTAACTTCAGCCACTGCTTCAAATGGAGGGACTGCACAAAGATTTGGTTAGAGAGACTACTGATGGTGAATTAGCAGCTGCAACAAATATGAGAGGTACAAAGGTGAAAAGAAACATAAGGTGATCGGTAAGATAAGATGCATGATTTTCCTTTTCAACTGTTAGTCATAGATTGACAGTACTTGTTTCAATTTTCTTGGATGGATGATGAATGTATTTGGGAATGTAAATGAAAATAAAAAACTTATAATATATATATATATGTTATCAATGGAGGATACCTTGTTTAGGGGGACATGAAATTCTTGTAGCTTATGGTATGGTGCCCCAATATTGGTTGTATGTTACTAGTATGTAGTAGATAATACTAGGTTCAATAGTAGATAATACTAGAGAATCCCTAAACCTAAACGTACACCTAATCCTAATCTACTCCTTAACCTAAACCTAAACTTGAAAACCCAAACCTAAATCCGTACACAAACCCGAACCCGAACTCGATTTCCTAAACCTAAACCTTAACCTATTCTCAATTCCCTAAACCGTAACCTATAACCTAACCTAAACCTAAACCTATAACCTACACTTATAACCTAAACCTAAAACTATAACCTAAACCTGTAACCTTAACCTAAACGTAAAACCTAAACCCAAACCCAATCCCGAACCCAAATCTGAATCCCTAAACCCTTAGCCTAGACCTAAAACCCAAACGTAAACCTGATCTTGAACCCGAACCTGATTTCCTATACCTAAACCTTAACGTATTCTCAAGTCCCTAAACTTAAACCTACACCTAATCCTAATCTCAACTCCCTAACCTAATCTTAGACATAAACTTGAAAACCCAAACCTAAACCCGATCCCGAACCCGAATCTGAATCCCTAAATGCTTAGCCTAAACCTAAAACCCAAACGTAAACCCGATCTCGAACCCGAACCCAATTTCCTATACCTAAACCTTAACGTATTCTCAAATCCCTAAACCTAAACATACACCTAATCCTAATCTCAACTTCCTAACCTAAACCTAAACCTAATCTTAATCTCAACTTCCTAACCTAAACCTAAACCTAAACTTGAAAACCCAAAACTAAACCCGAACTCGAACCCGATCCCGATTTCCTAAACCTAAACTTATGACCTTAACCTAAACCTATTCTCAAATCCCAAAACCTGTAACCTAAACCTAAACCTTAACCTAAACCTATAACCTATAACCAAAACCAAAACCTATAACCTAAACCAAAACCAAAACCTATAACCTAAACCCGAACCCATTCTCAAATCCCTTTACCTATAACCTATAACCTAAACTTATAACCTATAACCTAACCTTAACCTAAACCTAAAACCTAAACCTTAACCAATAACCTAAAATCTAAACCTAAACCTAAAACCTAAATGTATTCTCAAATCCCTAAACCTAAACCTACACCTAACTCTAATCTCAACTCCCTAACCTAAACCTAAACCTAAACTTGAAAACCCAAACCTAAACCCGATCCCGAACCCGAACCCGATTCCCTAAACCTAAACCTAAACCTTATCCTATTCTCAATTCCCTAAACCTATAGCTTATAACCTAAACCTAAACTTTAACCTAAACCTATAACGTTAACCTAAACCAAAACCTATGACCTAAAACCTAAATATATTCTCAAATCTCTAAACCTAAACCTACACCTAATCCTAATCTCAACTCCCTAACCTAAACCTAAACCTAAACCTAAACTTGAAAACACAAACCTAAAACCCGATTCCGAACCCGAACTCGATTTCTTAAACCTAAACCTTAACCTATTCTCAAATCCCTAAACTTAAACCTACACCTAATCCTAATCTAAACTCCCTAACCTAAACCTAAACCTAAACCTAAACTTGAAAACCCAAACCTAAACCCAATCCTGAACCTGAACCAGAATTCCTAAACCTAAACCTTAACCTATTTTCAAATCCCTAAACCTAAACCTACACCTAATCCTAATCTCAACTCCCTAACCTAAACCTAAACCTTAACTTGAAAACCCAAACCTAAACCCGATCCCGAACCCGAACCCGATTTCTTAAACCTAAACCTTAACATATTCTCAATTCCCTAAACCTATAGCTTATAAGACCTAAACCTTAACCTAAACCTAAACCTATAACCTTAAAACCAAAACCTATGACCTAAAACCTTAACCTATAACCTTAACGTATAACTTATAACCTAAACTTATAACCTATAACCTAACCTTAACCTAAACCTTAACCAATAACCTAAAACCTAAAAATAAACCTAAAATCTAAATGTATTCTCAAATCCCTAAACCTAAACCCCACACCTAATCCTAATCTCAACTCCCTAACCTAAACCTAAACCTAAACTTGAAAACCCAAACATAAACCTGATCCCGAACCTGAACCCGATATCATAAACCTAAACCTTAACCTATTCTCAATTCCCTAAACCTATAGCTTATAACCTAAACCTAAAACCTAAGGGCCTGTTTGGCCAGGCAGATCCCACAGTATTAGGAGGGATGGGATCGACAATATCCTGGGATAGGCATGACGTGCCAAACAGACCCAGTGAACTTGTCCTGGGATATGAGCAATCCCATGGATCTTAAGACAATCCACTGACATCACCATCATTGCCTTAAAATTGATCCTATCCCTTGGTTGGATGGATTGGAAGGTAAAATCCCGGGATATGCAGGGCGTGCCAAACAGACCCAGTGAATTTGTCCCGAGATATAAGCAATCCCATGGATCTTAAGACAATCCACTGACACCACCATCATTACCTTAAAATTGATCCCATCCCTCCTAATACCATGGGATATGCCTGACCAAACAGGCCCTAAATGTATTCTCAAATCCTTGAACTTAAACCTACACCTAATCCTAATCTCAACTCCCTAACCTAAACCTAAACCTAAACCTAAACTTGAAAACCCAAACATAAACCCGATCCCGAACCCAAACCCAAACCCAATTTCATAAACCTAAACCTCAATCTATTCTCAATTCCCTAAACCTATAGCTTATACCCTAAACCTAAACCTACACCTAATCCTAATCTCAACTTGCTAACCTAAACCTAAACCTAAACTTGAAAACCCAAACCTAAACCCGATCCTGAACCCGGACCCGAACTTGATTTCCTAAACCTAAACCTAAACCTAAACCTAAACCTAAACCTATAACTTAAACCTAAACCTAAACCTAAAACCTAAATGTATTATTAAATCCCTAAACCTAAACCTACACCTAATCCTAATCTCAACTCCCTAACCTAAACCTAAACCTAAACTTAAAAACCCAAACATAAACCCGATCCCGAACCCGAACCCGATTTCCTAAACCTAAACCTTAACCTATTCTCAATTCCCTAAACCTAAACCTAAACCTATAACCTATAACCTAAACCTAAACCTAAAACCTAAATGTATTCTCAAATCCCCAAACCTAAACCTACATCTAATCCTAATCTCAACTCCCTAACCTAAACATAAACCTAAATTTGAAAATGCAAACCGAAACCCAATTCCGAACCCGAACCCGATTTCCTAAACCTAAACCTTAACCTATTCTCAATTCCCTAAACCTATAACTTATAACCTAAACCTTAAACCTAAATGTATTCTCAAATCCCTAAACCTAAACCTACACCTAATCCTAATCTCAACTCCCTAACCTAAACCTAAACCTAAACTTAAAAACCCAAACCTAAACCCGATCCCGAACCCGAACCTGATTTCCTAAACCTAAACCTTTACCTATTCTCAATTCCCTAAACCTATAACTTATAACCTAACCCTAAACCTTAACCTAAACCTAAACTAAATCCTAAACCTATAACCTTAACCTAAACCAAAACCTATGGCCTAAAACCTTAACCTATTACCTGTAACCTAAACTTATAACATATAACCTAACCTTAACTTATAACCTAAAACCTAAACCTAAACCTAAACCTAAACCTAAAACTAAATGTATTCTCAAATCCCTAAACCTAAACCTACACCTAATCCTAATCTCAACTCCCTAACATAAATCTTAACCTAAACTTGAAAACCCAAACCTAAACCCGAACCCGATTTCCTAAACCTAAACCTTAACCTATTCTCAATTCCCTAAACCTATAGCTTATAACCTAAACATAAACCTAAACCTAAACCAATAATCTAAATGTATTCTCAAATCCCTAAACATAAACCTACACCTAATCCTAATCCTAATCTCAAATCCCTAACCTAAACCTAAACCTAAACCTCAAAACCTAGACCTAAACCTTAACATTTTCTCAATTCCCTAAACCTTAATCTATAACCTAACCTAAACCTAAACCTAGACCTATAACCTGCACTTATAACCTAAACCTATAACCTAAACCTAAGCCTAAAACCTAAACCTAAAACCGATCGCCCTAATAGGATTGAGATGGCTCTGATGGATGTATACAAACAAGCCACTGAAAACCTACAAAGTGGAGATAAGAAGAAACATCTCCAATTGCTTATTATCATATTACTTGACATGAGTTTTTCATATGGTGAGTGCAAACAAGACCCTAAATCCTAGAGAGATGGAATGAATCAACTAAAGCATTTTGTTTTCTGATTTTGCAGGAAAGATAAAACGTGTTTGCGAAACGGAGTTGGGCATAGTGTCGCAGTGTTGCCAACCGAGACAGGCATCCAGAGTTAATAAATAGTATCTCGAAAATGTTGCCTTAAAAATTAATGTCAAGGTTTGTGATTCTTTGAAGTGGTTAAACTTTGAATGTCTGATGTGTTTTTTCTTTTGCCTCTTTTGAAGTTGTTCTCGGCACAGCCGCATCGGCAAGAGCTGATAAGAGATCTTTTTCAATTTGTGCAGGATCCTCAGAGAGGTTCTATGAATAAAGGGATGATCCGGTAAGTCTTTTTCTCCTCTGTTTTTGTATGATCTTTGGTGCAAGTGTTTAATTCAATGTTTAAAGAATATCTATGGTATTTAGCAGAAAACAATTGATTGCATTCAGGCAAGCAACGGGACAGAAGCCTCATCGCATCATATTCTATAGGTAATTCTTCACCTTGGGAGTCTCTATAGAGTATGAATATTATGATTTAGTCTTGGTTTTTGTTGGATGAGAAATTGTTTGGTATTTTGGCTCATGATTTGGAGTTTTGCAGGGTTGGTGTGAGCGTATTTATGCATGGATGAATGTAATGTGGATAAGAATATTGTTTATGTTTGGATGAATGTAGTTTATGTTTGGATGGATTTATGTAGTTTATGTTTGGATGGATTTATGTAGTTTGGATTTAGATGGATGTGAATGTGAATATGATGAAATATATTATATAACAGGTGTATATCAAGAAGAATACGATGTTGTAACAGGTGTATATTAGGAAGAACATGATATTGTAACAGGTGTATATTGTTTTTGTTTTGATGAATGTAGTTTATGTTTGGATGGATTTATGTAGTTTAGGTTTAGATGGATGTGAATGTGAATATGATGAAATATATTATATAATAGGTGTATATCAGGAAGAATACGATGTTGTAACAGGTGTATATCAGGAAGAATATGATATGAATAGGTGTACAGCTGAAGACCGTCCTTTTAAAGGACGGTTCACGACCGTCCTTTCCAGGTTCATAAGAGACGGTCCATGACCGTCCTTTTCCGGGTCATAAGAGATGGTCTATAACTGTCCTTGTTATTGACGGTCATGGGCCGTCCTTTTTACGGACGGTCAGAGACCGTCCTTTTCACATTAACAAGCGTCCACTACTTAGTTACCATTATAGACGGACTATGACCGTCCATTTTTAGAGACGGTCCATGACCGTCCTTCTTTAGAGACGGTTTATGGCCGTCCTTTAAAAAATAAGACACGTCAAAATTTGACGGCCGTTGCGATGGTCCAGGACCGTCCTTTTTGGCCTTTTGAGACGGTTTTCAATCGTCCTTTTTTCACTGTTTTGGCGTAGTGAGTGAAAGACCCCCTCTTCGTGAAGACACTCCTCCGGCTTCTTGCTCGAAGAAAACTCGCCGCAATAAGGTGAAAGAATTTGCAGAGAAGATCGAAGACCACAAGAAGAAGAGACTTCAGAATTCATGGGATTCAATACGGGTTGTTGAAGGTGTTATGAAATTTGACAACCCTCATTCAGAAGGCATGACAATAATTCCCATCAATGTCTATCGCCATCAATCCATGCTTGACTGTGGACCCAAGGTTTGCGTTCATGGCGAAAGGTTGATGTATACTGAATCATGGGCCACCAGAGAGCCCAGGATTCTTGAAGGAATCATTCAGATACAGAAGCCGCGTCAAAAGATGGGAGAAATTCATCCCATGATTTTCTTAGCTCCTTTCCATAGCCCTCACGACCTCTTTCCTTCACATTTTTATGAAATAGTCCGGCAACGTTTCCGAGATCGGGAACCACTCTCGGGACAAGCAGAATTTCGCATCAGAGGTCTATTAACTGCTCGACGTTATTACTCTGATTGGGCGGAAGCTATTTTCTTGAAACATACGAGCACACTTGCAAAAATCGGTCTTTATGATGCTATAGAAGTGACTTCTAAATACTTCTGTAGGGAACCTCCTATACTGAAAGGTTTCCTTGAGTACTGGTCACCCACAACCAACTCTTTCCACTTACCCTATGGTGAAATGAGCATAACACTTTGGGATCTTCACCGCATAGCCGGTCTCCCTATAACAGGTAAATTCTATGATGAATTTATTCCAACCAATAGGGAACTGGCCTTTGTATCCTCCCCTGATCGCAAACCTTCGATCTCCGAAACTACTATTGAACTGTTCAAGGAGATGAGTAAATTTTCCAGTTTTCACAAGATCCCCCCTTTGCAGTGGCTAGCACATTTTTCCAGAGGCCTCAGGTATTTATTAATTTGATAATCAACCTTCTCCTTATATTGGCAATTTCTGCATCTTCACCCTCTCTCTTTATTTTTTCCTTTAAAGATTTCGTGACTGTCAATCCAAGGAACTGACAAAGCTTCGAGGCATAATAAAGGGAAGACCGGAATATAGCTCCTTTGGAGAACTTGCAGCTTTTTTAGCCTATTGGCTGAGTTTGGTCGTATTGCCTAGTTCTAAATGGGCAGATGTTGTTCGTCCTACTGTCTTCACTGTAGCGGGCGCTTTGGCGGAAGGCCATAAATACTCCATTGCTCCCCCAGTATTATGTTCTATTTATAGGGCCCTTGGAGAGGTAGCTACCCATGTGAAAGACCCTATTCTTGGAGCCTCATCTGCGCATACTTCTTGGCATTATATCATAGGATGGCTAGGGGTCTATTTTCCTTGGACTTTTGAAGCTCCAGAGCAAGCATACACTCATCCTTCTCACCTTCCACTCTGGTTTGCAGCAGAGAGAGCTTTCTTCTTTTCTATTCGCTCATGCAATTTACCTCTTCGGGAAGGAACATAATTTTGGAGAGAACCTTACTACCCCAGTCACTTTGCTCGTCAATTTGGTTATGATCAAACCGTGCCTCAAGACTGCGAGTTGGTTACTAGAAAAATGCGCTGTTATGGAACTGGTCCTCTTAACTGGGCCATGATATGGAAACAACTATTGAATAGTTGTGTTGGATCTCTTTTCGTAATTCCAGACTGTAATCGCATAGTTCGGACATCATATAGCTGGATGCGATGGTGGGATCATCAATCATACCTAGTCACCAAATGCTTGCCAGTGGATTCTTCTATCTTTCTTCATCTGCCCAGGCAGAAGGGCAGAAATTTAGAGAGCGGAATAGGCTATGTTCCAGAAAAGAGCCATGCTTCCCATCCGGGGGAAATTTGTAGGAAGATATCATTGAAAGACCCTATCCGTGAAATCAAACCCATCAACACTTTAGATGGTTGGTTCGCTCATGGAGTTCTGAGAGAATTTGAAAAATCTCATCGAAATTTTTCAAACCAAGCTGCAGACGATGCTGATACATCTTCTCCAATTCCTGCAGAAACTGCAGCAGTTCAAGAAGGACCAGCTATTGGTACTTCCATATCTCCTCCACAACCCCTTGGTCCTAGTCCATCTTCCCCAATGACTAGATCAAAAACGCGTTTGCAAACATCATCCCCTATTCTTCCAGAAAGGACCCGCCAGGCATCCGCTTCTCCTACAGTCCAAGAGCCTATACCGGAGAGCAGTCGACCCATTTCTTACAAAGGGAAGCAAGTTGTCATTGAAGAAGCTGATGAAGAAATTTTGGAAGATGAGAGTTCAGCTTCATCTTCAGATACTACTGAATCTTCACAATATGAAGACAGCGAGGATAGCGACAGCTATGAAGACAAAGATAATGATTTTGAAGAAGGCGAAGTTAACATTGACGGAGATGAGGAAATAGTTGCGAAAGAAGTTGAGATAGAATCTTCCCCTGCAACTGTTAAAACTCTTCCTGGTGTAGATGTTCCTGCTAAATCTCCTGCAGCTGATGAAAATGAAGAGGAACTTTTAGATTATGGCGAATATGGGTATTCACCAGGTAAAGGAATTTTAACTTTCATATAGATATATTTATCTATATTTTAACAATTATTCTTTATTTAGAATTATTATGTCTCCCTTTTTAGGTGCCCAAGTTACAGACATAGGTGCTATCTCTTCGGTGAGTCCTCTCGGGGTAACTTCTCCAAGAACACCTGTAGTTCCATTGGTAGTACAGAAAGTAGTGGCTCGTGAAATCATATTCCCAACAGAAACTACAAACTTGCCAACTCCGACTACCAGAGATTCAAGCACGGAAGCTAGAGCACCATCTCTTGCCGATATGGTGGAACGTAACCTTTTCATGACTCAAAGAGCTTCTCCTTCTATTAGTCGCATTCCTGTAATAGGTATACATATAGGCATTGATTATTTTACCCAATACTACATATTTCATAATAGTATTTTGAATATCTTTCTTCTTTTGCTATAGGAACTTATTCTTGCAGTGGCGCGACCAGTTCTGATTCTGTGACCACTATTTCTAAATTGTCCTCTTTCACAAAAATCCCTGTTCATAAAATGCTCATGGTGAAACATTCCTTGTTAGCCATAATCCATATCTTCAAAAATCCTGATCAATGGTTGGATTTGGATGTTGCCATAGAGATTTTGGAGAGCTCTGCCAAGATGGCTAAAATCAACATATCTCCTTTGCGTGATTCACTTCTCAAATTTCGTGATTCAGTAATTTCTCTGGCGTCGGTAGAGAACGTTATAATCGCACCTGAGATTTTAGAGTACAGGAAGCAGCTGACTTTATCTCAAGAACAAGTTTTTCTGTCGGCTTCATCGATTTCTAAACTTGAACAAGAGCATATGATTCTTCAAGATCAACAAAAGGCTTATATTGATGGAAAAGCGATTATCCAAGATCGTATTGCAGCCCTGAAGGAGGAAATCTCTCAACTGGAGAGAAGGAATCATGAATAATCCTTAGCCCTTCAAGATGTTGAAGAGAAGATACGAGCAAATGCTCAATCCATTGATATTGAAAAATCTGTACAACTTCAAGGAAAAGAAATGATCGCTTCTTTGGAGGATAAGCTTACTGGCGTTCCTGATCAAGCAAAGCTTATTCTTGAAGAAAAATATAAACATGATACAGCTCGGACACAATTGAAAGAAGATATGCGCAGATATATGGAAGTAGTGGGGATTACAGAAGATCTTTAAATATGTAATTTTGAACATGTAATTTTAAACATGTAATTTTGAATATGTTTTTATGAGAGCATTTTGAGATGTTTATAATGGAATTTTTCATATTGCATACAGATGACATTTGTGCTAATATTATTATATTATACTTATATTTTATATAATAATTTCCTTACATCCTTTATGATTTTCAAACCTTTTATGCTCTGTTAGTGTGGGATTCTCTATGTGAGTATTTAAATTGGCGGTGCTAAGTTTCAATTTAATTAGCCACACACAGTTTAAGCTCATGAGTAGTGGAGCGTGCGCACACACACAGTTTAAGCTCATGAGTAGTGGAGCATTTATGGGTCTTATGTGATGGCCACTGTAACTCTCTAGAGTTCGCTTTTGGGCTTTTCACTGCCTTGAGCTCACGGCCAAGGTCCATCAGAGGGGCCCATTGACGCTACCGGGCGGTGAACTGCTGGTTTTACGCACAGGGTTGGCCACGGTAACTCTCTAGAGTTCACAGGGCTCGCAAGGCTACCTTTGGGCACCAAATCTAGGATCGCCAGTCCATCAATGAGTAGGTTTAAGCCCTTCCTCACGAGTTACTACTGAAATCAAACCCTAGACCTGGAGGGTCTTACGCACGGTTGGCATAAAGCTCGCACTGCGGCCCCTGTTTTCTTCGTCTGCAAGGTCGAGCCCATTCACGAGAGGGCATTTTCATCCGTTCCCAGTGGCGCTGCCAGAAGCTATACAGACTGCATGGGAGTTACGGTGACTAGTCTTCGCGGATTTATGGCCTTTTAGGCTTTGAATCCTTGACTTCGTCAGCTGCCCGCATGGGTGCGCACGATGGTCTTCGCGGGCTTTTTAGGGCCACTGACTCCTCGCCGCTGCCCGAATGGCGATCTTCATAGGTCTTATGTATAGTTGGCCGGCTCTTTTAGAGCTTGATCCTTTGAGAGCATTTTTTTTTAAAAATATTTTTTAGAGCTTAATCTTTTTTATTTAGCTCAATTTGGCTCTTTTAGGATTTGGCTTGGCTATACTGCCCCTTTAACTGAGATTGATGTATCCTTGTAAGGCAACAATATCTATGATCATCATCATTGCCAGTATAGTAGTGGTAGATATTTCCATCTGAGATAATATCTTCCAGAAGATCCATGCCTTGTAAAACAATATATATCAATATCGTCAATATCTTCAAGAGAATCTTCAAGATTTATCAAACTTGTGTGGCAATAATGATGATCATATTTTCGGATTTGATGCTTGATAATTGACGCGCTCGTGAATTTTCTTCACATCTTCTTTTGTTGATATATGAACATGATCTTATTCATCCTTGCCCCCTTTTGATACAGATTCATTATGCTGATAATATTCTGAATCAAAATCCACATGTCTATCTTTAGGGATAGTATCTCTTGATGAAACGGGCGTTGACAAGTATACTGACACTCTGTCCTTCTTGTTTTGTGATTCTATATGCCCCATTGGAGTATACTTCTTTTACCACATACGGACCGTCCCATTTAGGCTCGAACTTACCCCCTGTTCGGCGAGTAATCACTATAGGTCTTTTTAGCATTAATACCATATCCCCTTTTTTGAAAGAGCGGTATTTAACCTGTTTATCAAATGCGGCCGATATCCTGGCCTGATATGACTGCAACCGCTGCTGAGCTTCAAGAAGTTTCTCATCAAGCAGATCTAACTCTTTCAACATTATTTTTGCATTTTCATCTTCTGTTATAGATTGATGTACTGCTATCCTGAGTGATGCCACCTGCATTTTGATTGGGATAACTGCCTCTATACCATAGATTAATGAATAAGGTGTCGCCCCTGTTGCTGTACGATGAGTAGTTCTGTAGGCCCATAATGCTTCTTGTAACTTTTCATCCCAATCACGCTTATTACCTGTCACCGTTTTCTTGATTATTTTGATAATCGTTTTGTTAAATGCTTCCGCTAATCCATTGGCCGGAGGATAGTAAGGTGTTGAAAATGAATGCTGGATGCCGAACTTCTGACACAACTTTTCCATGCCTCTATTTTTAAAAGGGGTGCCATTATCAGTGACGATCTTTTTCGGAATACCATGACGGTATATTATAGCATGTCGAATGAAATTGACCACATCTGTCTCTTTAACATTACGCAAGGCAATTGCTTCGGTCCATTTGGAGAAATAATCTGTTGCTGCCAGAATATACTGTTTTCCTTTAGATGAAGGGGGATTTATAGGACCAATCACATCGAGTCCCCAAGCTGAGAAAGGCCAAGAAGTAACAGACTGATGTAAGTCTTCTGGGGGAACATGTATTACATCTCCGTGTATTTGGCATTCATGACATCTCTTTGCATATTTTATCGCATCTTTGAACATAGTACGCCAATAATAACCCATTCGATGTACTCTATGGCACAAATTTCGGCCGGCTTGATGTGCTCCACATTCACCTGAATGTGCTTCCCGCAGCATTTGGTTTGGTTCTTGCTTGTCTAAGCATCTTAGTAGAATTCCATTGTAAGATTTTCTATACAATACTTCACTGCATATGACAAATTTGCCCGATCGCTGCTTAATTTGCTGTCTTTACGCATTATCTTCTGGCAAGATATTATACTTTAGATAATCAACGAAAGGCTGACGCCAATCATCTATCATTACTTCTAGACAAGATATAGGAAACATTTCTACGGTTTCTTCGATAACTTCTGCAGACGGCAGGAATCTTCTTTCTTCTATAGTTACCTGAAGAGGACTTCGATTTGTACAGGACAGAGCTGCTGCCAGACTGGCTAGAGCGTCCGCTTTGGCATTCTCAGAGCGTGGTATGTGTTTAATTTCCACATGACAAAATTGTTCAAGCAACTTTTGTGCCTTCCGATAATAGGGCAGAAGTTCTTCTTTCCTTACTTCGAATTCTGTTGTCAACTGATTTACAATCAATTTAGAATCTCCAAAGATATGCAATAATTTTATTTCCATTTGCTGGGCTATTTCCATTCCGATGATAAGAGCTCTGTATTCAGCTTCATTGTTTGTACATGCGGCACCCAGTGTGAAGGAATATGGCAATAAATCGCCTTGAGGTGTAATAAATATTATTCCTACCCCTGCTCCCAATATTCGAGCAGCACCATCAAAATACATTTGCCAAAGATTCTGAGATTCAGCCAACATAACCTGTTCATCTGGAAATTCATCATTAATTTCTTCACTTTCTGCTATAGGATGTGTTGCGAGGAAGTCTGCCATAGCTTGTCCTTTTACTGCTTTCGCCGGTTTATATGAAATAGTATATTCTGACAGCAATAACATCCACTTGGCTAGTCTTCCCGACAACATTGGCCTGGTCATCAAAAATTTTATCGGATCTGCTCTTGAGATTAGAGTTATATCATGGGAGAGACAATAATGCCTTAACTTTTGTACAGCGAATATCAGCGCCAAACACTCTTTTTCGATCGAGGAATAATTGCATTCTGCCCCCATCAATGTTCGGCTTAGATAATAAAGAGCAGTCTCTTTTCCGGCTTCGTTTACCTGAGCTAACAAAGCACCCAAAGAATTGTAGCTGCAGATGTATATAAGATAAGTGGCTTACCTTTCACTGGAACTGTTAACACCGGTGGCTGTTTCAACAATTCCTTGATTGAGTCAAAGGCATTTTGACAGGCGTGATCCCATATAAATTCTGTGTCTTTCTTTATTAACCGAGAAAATGGCTGACATCTTCCTGCAAGATTTGAAATGAAACGACGAATGTATGCTAATTTTCCTTGTAAGCTTTTTAATTCCTTCAACGTCGTTGGCGGCGGCATATTTTGAATAGCTTTAATTTTTTCTGGATCAATCTCGATCCCTCTGTGTTGTACAACAAAGCCGAGGAACTTTCCAGAAGATACTCCAAATGCACACTTAGCAGGTTTCATTTTTAATTGCTTCTTTCTGAGACGACGGAAGACTGATGCTAAATGTTCGCGGTGTTCTTGATGATCTCCCGACCTGACCACCAAGTCATCAACATAGCATTCGACATGTTTATGTATCATATCTTGAAAAATATTTTTCATTGCCCTTTGATATGTTGCCCCAGCATTTTTGAGACCGAAAGGCATAACTTTATAACAATAAATTCCAAGCGGTGTTCTGAAAGCCGTTGCCTCTTCATCTTCGGGCGCCATCCTGATTTGGTTATAACCTGCGTATCCGTCCATAAAAGACATAATAGCATACTGAGTAGTGCTATCAATTAATAATTCTGTTATCGGGAGAGGGAAGTCATCTTTTAGACATGCTTCATTCAGATATCTGAAGTCGATGCACACTCTAATCTGCCCATTCTTCTTTTTCACCGGAATAATGTTTGATATCCACTTAGGATATTTAACTTCTCTGACGAATCCAACCTTTATTAATTTATTTACTTCTTTTTCGATTAATGGAATCAGGTCTGGGTGGAATCGCCTTTGTGCTTGCTTTACTGGTTTCTTTTCTTTGAAAATATTTAATCGATGCATTGCTATAAAGGGTTCCAATCCTGGCATTTCTTCATACGTCCAGGCAAAGACGTCTTTATTTTCCTTGAGAAGTTGACTATATTTCTTAAATTCCTGATCTGAGAGACTAACGCTGATAAATGTGTTCCTTGGCTCTTCTGCTGTTCCCAAATTTATTTCTCGCAGGCCATCTATTGTCGGCTTTCCCCCGTCTTCTATTTGCCTCGGAGCGGTTTCAGGATACTCGACTACCTTAGTATCTTGTTCTGACATTTGTTCAACTATAGTCATATTTACTGATACCATATTTACTGATGATTCTGCTCCTAATCCTTGGAATTTTCTCCGTTTTTCTTGATTAACTCCGAGAGGGATTTGAATTCCTTTCCCATGATTCAATCCAGTGGGCTTGTCATAATCAAAACCCATATTCCTCATGATTTTCTTGCTTACTGCACTGTATTTTCTCAAATTCTGCGGTGCTAACTCTCCATAATACATATTGCTTGTGTTTTCATTCTTCACCTCTGTTGCAGCATGAAACCTTATCACTTCAGGATATTTAGCACTGGCTCTGACTTGAAATGTTCCTGGGGCGGCTGCAAATGGCTTACATCTTTCGATATTGGGTAAGGGCATCGTGTAATTGGACTGTAGGACTTTCAACTGTTCCGTCGACAATAAGGTCAATGGTGGCTGTCCCGGTTGTCTCAGGCGCTTTGGTACAAAATAGAACTTTTTCCTTGTTTCTGTAGTCCCAGGAGATTCCACCCTTTCTTCTCTAACTTTATTCATTTGGAGATCTTTTAAAACTCTCTTTCCATCATCATTTTCCACTTCTTTGGAGAAACATTTATAATAGCTAACATCCGCAAAGAAAGATTCAGCTTCAGTATAGGGTTTCGCATCAGCCATTACTTTACACTGCATTCTGTCCTTACAGTATTTGAAGCATTGGTGTAGAGTAGAAGGTACAATATTGTATTGATGTATCCATGGCCTTCCCAAGAGAAGATTATATGCCGTCACAGCATTTATAACATGACATACAACAGTAGTAATTAGTTCTCCCACTTCCAATATTACTGTAATTTTACCGAGTGCGCGCTGTCCATCTTGATTAAACCCTTGTATCATCATTCCGCTGGGGCGCAAATCTGAACGGCGGTAACCCAATTTAGTGTCATGGAAAGTGGCAAAAGATTCACTGCTGACCCATTATCTATCATGATCCGATTTATCTTCTTTTCGCAAATGTACCCTTCTATCATCAATGGCCTATTATGTTCTGTTTCACCAATTAAATCATCATCAGAGAAAGATATTACTGGTAGACAATCCATCTTTTCCTTACTTCTTTCATTCTTCATTTCTGTCAATAAAGTTTCTCTCACATCGTGATCAGACAGTGGTTGAATCAAACTCTGTCGAAACTCTTCTGATAACTTGAGCGCATCATAAATACTTAAACGTGCAGATATACCTTTCAAGTGACTAACTACATCGTAAGCCACTTTTGTCGCTGTATCTTCATTTCTACTTCTATCCTTGATGTTCTGCTTTTCAGTCACTTCTTTCCGTATATTTTCTGCTTTTTGCTTTACTGGACTTGTTATCTGCTTCCCTGATCGCAACGTAATCATTGTCGCGCTTTTTATCGGCCTTCGATCTCCTTTCTCTTTCATTCCTCGAGTCTTTTCTTGAATTGACAATACATTTACTGTCGCCCTTGTATTCTTTTCTTTGCTTTCGCTGGTTATTATATCTCCTCTATTTATCATTCGCTGTATGATGCACTTTAATGTGTAACAATTTTCTGTCGGATGTCCCACTAAACGATGATAACGGCAAAAGTTTCTTTCTCGGGTTCTCTTCACATCTTCAGGGCGTTTCGGTTCCGGTAATTCCAGGGTACTTGCTTTTAACAATTGTTGCATCATAGGCACCACGTCCTCTCTATCAAACTCAAATCCTTCGTGAGAATCGAGCATTCTAAGCCTTTTTCCACCGTATCTGTCCCTTGATTGATTCCAGTTTTCTTTTCCTTCTGGCCTTTTGTCTCTTGAGCCCTTCACTTCTTGATTTTTCTTATCTCGATCGATGGTGTTGACGGTTGTCCTGCCAGGTATTCTTCTGACAGTTTCATGATGAAATGCTGGCATCTTACGAGTCATTAATTCCAATGCATGGGCTTTGGTAGCCAAATCGTGAAAGGTTCCGATATCTGCACTGGTGAGTCCGAACGCAATTCCTGTCTCCATAGAATTCAGACACATTTTGACTTGTTCCTTTTCTTCCGGCAATTATCTACACGATGCCCCCAGTGTTTTCCATCTGTCTATGAATTTTTCAACTGATTCTCCTTCTCGCTGTCGTACTGAAGCTAACTCTGTGATGCTAACATCGCGTTCTGACGAGAAGAAGTTTGACATGAAAGCATCTTGCATTTCTTCCCATGTGCGTATAGATCCTGGTGCCAAATTTGAATACCACTTGAAAGCTTTACTTGTCAATGATGATCCAAATAAGCGTAAACAGTATTGAGGTATTGTGGAAAAGTTTCCCATGTTGGTGATGAAATGCATCAGGTGTTCTTCTGGTGATCCTTCCCCATTAAATTTCTGGAAATCTGGATGCTTAAAATTGGCTGGAAACGAAACATCCTCTACCTCTCTCGGGTAGGGTGTTCGGTATCTGAAACGACCGGTATTCGCTCGCTCTCTTTCTATTCTGACTGCTTCTTCGACGACTTGTCTTACATCATCTTGCGTTATAGCTCTTGCTGCTGGAACTGATCCTCGTGATCCTATCTCTTGCGGACGAGAGCCTTCAGGTTGGTTCTCTTGTCCATTCGTTGCTCCCATCATGGGTGGAGCCACTATCTGGGCTACATTATGTGCCAGAGTTGCTAGAGCTTCTCTGAGGTTCCGGCATTCATCCATCAGCACCCTTTGTGCCTCTGCCATTTGATCAACACGTTCTTCAGTAGATGGCCTATTTCCTTGACCCGTTTCTGCCATATATACTGCGGCCTCTTGACTGTTTGTCGAAGTCGTTTTTTGGGTAAAACGAGAATATGTTGACGTAACAGGACTTATAAGAGGGGAGACATTGGAGTCTCGTTTGACTCTTGTGTACTTCTCGTGCTTTTAACCGATCGTGGTGATACAGTTATGGGCGAGCTTGTTTGAGGTGACACAGGCATCGGTGATCCTATCATCAGTGCTTTGCCTTTCTGCGATTCTGTCCATTTGGTCTTTGGAGCAACCAAAGCTGGAAAATCATGCAACGAGAACTGCGAAGTAGCTTGTTCGGGATAAATTGCCGGAGGAGTGAGCTCAGGTTTTCTTCTAGCTATGCTGCATGTGACCGGTCCCTCAATTCTTGGTACAAGTACTTTCGCTTTGCGGTTCTTTAAAGTCTTTGCTTTTGTCTTCTTGGACAGGACCAAAGTCCAATTCTCATCACTTTCTAGTGGTTGAGGTGAGACGGAAATAACTCCCACTGTTACTTGAGTCGCTTTGCGCCTGCTTATAATGCTTGCTTTCGTATGCTCAGGAGTTTGGTTCGGCGCATATTCAATTATAAATCCGGTAGCGGTGAATCGGAAGTTCACTTTTCTCGCAACGTTAGCCATTAGCAATGTAGTGTGATTGAATTTGGGTACCTTCAATAACAAAACATTCATGAAATTAATATATGGAAGATTAAGTAAACTATCTTAGAGATGAAGGGAGGATGTTCCCATTGAGAGTCGCCATTTTGGCGTCTGGAAGACTCCAAAAACAGTAATGAGAGTCTTGTAACTTTCCAATGTTAGTGTTAAATAAGATATAATTCCCCAGCAGAGTCGCCATTTTGTTTCGACAAGAAAACAAAAGTATTTGATTTGGAGATTATCTTATTCAAACATAACAATGAAACAATTACAGAAAACAATCATCACATTTTTATTGATTCTGAATTCATTTACATCCTCAAGTATCCCTTGATTCTAAGATAGTTTACAAAGAATTCATTGTAAGTTACGATTATCGCAGTTAAATATAAATTTTGGCAGCATAACAGTGCTATTTGAATCATCTCCTATAACTTAGGAGGAATAAACAAATCAATCAATAGTCTTCAAGAGGACGGAGATTCCGGCAGCATAACAACGCTATTTCAGTCATCTCCTGAAACTTAGGAGAAATACACCTTTTCTTCCTTTTCTCCTAAACAAGAAGAACTTGAAGACTTGAAGACTTGAAGACTCTAGCCATTTTAGCAGTATAACAGCCCATTGCTGTTATAGATTGTCTAGCAGTCGGTTTGCACCGGTCCGCGCAAACCACACACTTTACGCGAGTCCGCGCAAACTACAGGAGCCCAATGCTCCTTTGCGCGGATCCGCGCAAACTACAGGAGCCCAATGCTCTGCACCTTCTGTCTTCTTCTTCGTCTTTGCTTTACTCTTGAAATCTTCCAACCCCTTTTGAGAAAAAGAACGGGGTATTTATAGACATTTTTACTGGTGTAAATCTCTGTTCTAGTCGATGTGGGACAAAATAACATCCAACCTTTTTTATTTCTCTGTAAAATACTTTGCGCGGACTAGCGCAATCGATATGCTTTGCGTGGTCTCGCGCAATCCATCATTCCCGAGCAACCTGTCTTCACTGATCAACCTGCGCAACCCATTTACTTTGCGCGGTCCAGCGCAATCTATTCACTTTGCGCGGTCCAGCGCAATCTATTCACTTTGCGCGAACCCGCGCAAAGTCATCTCTAAACTGATTTCTTTGATCTTCAAACTGATCTTCTTGATCTTTCCTTTCTTCATTTCTTTGCTTATTTTATGCCTCAACATCCTCATCTGCTCATTGACGAGGATAGTTGGGACAAAGCGGCCCAACTCAGTGAAACGGTGCTCGTACTCCGTCACCGTCATGCCTCCCTGCCTGAGGCGCAAAAACTCGTCCTCCCGCTCATGCCGATATGTCTGCGGGTAGTACTTCTCGTGGAACCGAGACTCGAAAGCCTCCCAGGTCCACACGAAATCTACTGCGACTGTCCGCAGCACGCTGTCCCACCATAAGCTGGCCTCCCTCTCAAACATGAAGGTAGCCAACTCGACCTGCTCTGCCTCTGAACAGTGCAGCATCCGTAGCATCTAGGAGATGCGGTCTAGCCAGAACTCCGCCTCCTCGGGTCTGTGAGAACCCATAAATGAGGGAGGCCTCAAGAGCTGAAATCGCTCGAGTAAACTACGAGTACCGACATCTCCAGTAGGAGGTGCGACGGGTGTGGGCAGAGGCACATCCTCAAACCGAGCAGGAGGCTCAGAATGCTCATCAGGATGTGCAGATGTCGTAGGTGGAGTCGTACTACCACCATGGGACAAGGCCTCAACAACAGTGGCCATAAGCTGCTGGTGCTGCTGCTTCTGTATCTGCTGCTGCTGCTGCATCTACTGCTGATGCATCATCATCATCAGCTGATCAAACCTATCAGTCGACAGAGCAGCCTGAGAGTCATGCTGCGTAGAAGATGACGGTCGATACTGCTCACGGACCGGGGGCGTATAAGGTGGCTGTCCACCGGTAAGACCAGCAGGAGGCTGATCAGATCCTAACCCTCGGTCCGCAGGACCGCTGCTACCAGAAGGAGTCTGGTCCATAGAGCCGGTCAGAAGTAGATGTGCCGTGCTCCGTGTGTACTGTCGAGGCATGCCCTATACAACATAGGGTAGAACATTTGTGAGATAAAGCACAACACACTTCATAAAGTACTTTAAGCATTCCACACATCATCAAAACAAAAGAGGCTACATGCTTTTCATTTACCCAAAATTGTCATAATACATGGAATACAGAGTTACATGAATCACGACAGAAATCACATGATAGCCAATACATCCATTACATCAAACACCTAAAACATGCTACTATCTACTACATCATCTACATGAAAACATAAACCGCCTATCGCGATAACCAAAGCAAACAACAACACACAACAACGTGGATGACTAAGCATCCGAAGCAGGCGGTGGAGGAGGAGCATTCTTGTCCTGCGCACAGCACAGAATGACCTTCAACGTACGGGACATCTTCTTAAAACTCTTCTTCATGTAGGCTTCATTCTCTTCAAGCTTGGCTTGAACTTGACCAATCTCTTGCTGCAGGGCGGTTTGACCCTCCTCGAGACGGGCCAAACGTGCATCAAAAGCATCCCGATCCACACCCTGCTCCTGAGCCGCAGGAGGTGAACTCTCCTCAGTGTCCTGAGCCTCAGGTTCTTCTTCCTGTATGTCATCACCGCCCTCCTCATCACTCTCTGCCTGGAGGTCATTACTCTCCTCACCGGCCTATCCGACTCGTCTCCAGACTCGTCGAGTCGTGCTTGCCGCTATTGAGGGCCGATCTTCATATTCTTGAGTGTCGCCTCGCTTATGACTCGGACTGGTGCAAGGTCCTCCATGTTCAACCTGTAGCCTACATCACGAGCCATCCTACAGATCAGACGGCCAAATGGAAGCGAAAGATAGTTCCTGGCAGAACGAACAACCTGAACTATCTGGGATAGGATGAATGTGGGTAGGCATATACTGTCCCCATGTCCCATCTTGTATAAAAAGTCCACCATCAACCGAGTACATTTCGTGCGGTTACCCAACCGTGGGTACACATTGTAGGTGGAAATGTGATGGAGTAAACGGAAGTCCTCGGCCATCTTTGTCGCCGCAATGCAATTTCCTCGCTTCCAAGTAACCCGGCGACCACAGAGGTATCGCGTGCGGTGATCCCTTTCCCGCGCACTTCTGGAGAAGTTGTCACTAGGATGCACCTGACCAAGCGGTAGCTTCGTGATCCGAGCCACCTCATCCACCGTAATTGTGTGCCTTATGCCCCTCACAGAAATAGTAAACTGAGGAGGACCTACTGATGAGTCCACGATGTGGGCGTAGAAAGCGCGAACCGTGTTCTCACATGCAGGGGACTCACCGTCAAACATAGAGTTCCATCCGATGTCCACCAGGCGATCCATCAGTGGGTGTAGCCCGAACATCCTTTCGTCCACATGAGCTTCAAACACAACCTTGCGGCCCGCGAAGCGCCCATATTCAATGCCTATCGGATAAGCATTTCCGACGGGATGGTCAGGATCTAGGTCTTGCTTCAACCTAAACTCCCGAACAGTACTAGTGCCGGCCCCAACGTCGGATCTTCTTTGGGAATGGGCTGGCCTACTTGGGCCGGCGTCATCGGCCGCAGTCTTCGTCTTTCCCATGAAAGATAGGATGGAGGAAATGGAGAAAATAGTCGCCACCATACCAAAGAGGGCCATGAAAAATGCCAAAATGGGGGAAAAGGGGCTGATCTCTTTGATCCACCACAAGCAACAATCCAATAGGTGTGGAAGGGGCACTAGAGGTAGGAAATGAAGGAGAAACAAGAAGAAAATGGAATGGGTTAGGAGATTACCCGATTTTGAGCTCCAAATGAGGAGTATGAGAGCTCCAACTTGAGAAAATGGGGAAAGGAGGAGGCTAGGGCTGCTGTGGAAGGTTGGGGTGTGTGGGTTATGGAAGAAAATAAAAGATTGCAAGGTTTGGAGGGATGGGTTTAGAGAAAAATTGAAAATGGGGTTTGAAAGTGCTTGGAAAGGAAGAAATGAGGGAGAGGGGTACTCCAGCCCCCTAAATCCTAATCCATTGCCAAAATGGCACGTGCCAGGGGGTAGGGGAGGTCGGGCCGACCAACCCCAGCCCTGGCCCCACTCGAGATGTTCCACCGGAACGCGGTCCGCCGCCGTAGCCGCGGCTCCGCAGCGGCCGGACTTGGCTGGAACAGCGCTGCCGCGGTGGGGCCTTGTTTCCCACATGCCCAGGGTGCCAAATGCACCCTGGTTCGGTCTGGGGGCTTAGTGTATTAACGTGGAGGGGTCCCCGACTCAGTTCAGCTCCAGAACGGTTGGTTCCGAGAAATTTCTGAACTAATCTGATTTTTTTTTATTTTTAACAACTGGTTTTTGGTGGATAGTGGTCTGAACACGTCAATAGACGGTCTAGGAATGATTTGAGATCCATATGTGAGGCCAGGATCGAGTACAAACTCGATCAACAGGTCCGTTTTTAATGAACTTCGCCGAACGGCGAAATCGGGAGACCCTAAGACTGTTTCTATATTTTTACGCACCCTCCTAAGTTGTAACACGTCAGCGTACGTAGTGGGGACATAACTCAGGTCCGGTTTAATCAAAATCATACTTTGATACCAACTTGTAACGCCCTGAAATTCGGGGGTCGAGTATGAACTCAACTCCCGAGTTCCAACGCATCACTTATGCAACATACACAATGATGGTTAAATGTTGTCTGAGTTAGAGCAATAAACATGAATAAGATTATACCAAAACAGTAATTCATACTCCAGTTCAATTGTATAAAGGCAAGCGGAAGACTGAAATTGTATATTCAAGGTATGTAAAGTAACAAAATTTTGTGAACACCTGAGTATGAACACTAACTGAGTACCAATATACATGTATTGTTTCTAAGTCAAAAATCAAAATACAACTCCGCAGATAAGCCCTGGAATCCCCGCGATGCAGTCGGCCTAAGCAAAGCCGTCAGAGTACTGCATAAAAGAGAATTCGTCCTGATCCTCATCGAAGTCGGGCTCCGGCTCCTGAACCGATGCACCATCTATACCTGCGACAGAGTCTGGTGGGTGTTGTAAACACCGTCCCGTAACGTGGGAGTGAGTAGCTAACTCAGTGGAACAATAAAGCATAGGTTAACATGTTATCAATTCAACAAGCAGTAATGATAAAGCAGTACAAATCAAACAAGTCTAACTACTCTTATTAAGTGCGAGAATGAAATGACATGATGCTTTATGCCCTTGCCAAACCACCCTCAAGCGACATCATCTTACGTTCGCGAATGCTTAACTCCCTCAGTGCGCCACATCTACTAAGCACATGCGGTGCAATGATGCTCATGATTACCAAGTTATTATTAGTCCATTTCAAACAGCAATATTGGGAAACTAAGGTACCTCCCTTGTATCATTCCCCAAACATGATCCATTCTAGGGTCGTCAATCCTAGTTAATCTCATACGATATTATGGTTTGAGAAGCGTAGTGAAGGCATCACAAAGGGCTCGTCACCCGTCAGTGCGGATACAGATCTCACCGTATGCGGCTCAATTGCTGGCCATCAGCTCGAGTACAGGTCTCACCGTACTCGGCTCAATCACTAGCCGTCAGCTCGAGTACAGGTCTCACCGTACTCGGCTCAACTCATACTCTAGTTGCTGTGAAAGACTCGTCGCCAATCACAGACACTTGGAGTATACTCGAAGATACTACGGAGGACTCGTCGCCCTTCAGCACGAGCACAGGTCTCACCATACTCGGCTCTCGCCGTAAGTCTCGACAGCTCGAATACAGTGTCCCATACCACTGTATTCGGCTCACGAGTTTGGTTGCGCAATGGTCACTACGGGGAGGTACATGGCCCTAGCGTAGGCCGACAGCTCGACCACGGTGTCCCATACCACCATGTCTGGCTCATACGTCCTAGCGGA
Organism: Magnolia officinalis; assembly: GCA_021015155.1. NCBI lineage: Eukaryota > Viridiplantae > Streptophyta > Magnoliopsida > Magnoliales > Magnoliaceae > Magnolia > Magnolia officinalis. The sequence continues at coordinate 56,444,007 of JAJHSJ010000004.1, forward strand.
TCGAGGTATCATGGTTAACGGGATCACCACTGGTAAGTTTGGTACCCTAGGTTTAAGCAGTAGCGACCAAACATGGTGAACACACATTCACATATCGGTTTACTTGACGAGCCTGACTAGCTTGAGCGCACCACAAGTTGGGCGATATGAAGCGCAAAAGCACTCCGTGTGGCCAACCACTATCACCAATCGAAGTACGACTCGGGTTCGTCAGACACATCCTTAGTGGCAACATGAATCTCAGCCACAATCTCAAGTCTGGTACCGAATGTCTGGACTATAAACATAGTCCCAAACTCAAACAGTTCTCATCACTAGCATGTGGAGTAAAGCATGATAACAAAGTAATACAAGCATGTTAGCAGGCATGTTATAAAGCATGAAATAAAGCATGAAGTAAAGCATGTTGTAAAGCACCATACAAATAGGGATACAATTACATACACATCACAAGTGAGTGGCTATAGCGAACCACCACCTGGAGGGGATCCTACGTGTCTCTAATGTAGTCGGGAATTCCATATCAGCGCCTATCTAAGGCACTAACACAAGCGTTTACACTCACAAGCATTTACACAAACACCTAGAGTACGCTATTCTAACATACATGACGTATGTTAGCAAAATACGTGTTAGGGCTTTCCTTTCGCCAAGTGAGTATTTTATCTATGTATATCATAATCATACATCAAATAATCATGGCAATTGCATTTCCAAAATTTACACATATACGATATTTCTAGAATACACAATTTCAACATACTTGACATTTACAAGCGAACATGTATTTCAGCGATTCCTTTCACCAAACTAGTATTTTATCCATATATTATATAATCATACATTAAATAAACATGTCAAACATTTTCCCAAAAAAAATACGTATACGGTATTTCTACGTATACCTAGAGTATGTGAAATTCCATATTCTACAACCTTAATCGAAATAGGAAACGGAAAGCACTTTGTACATGTGCAATTGCATGCAAATCATGCATCTACCATTATCTGACATTGAAAGCGTTGAAAACCGTAACCTATACACTTAAAGTCCTCACCTTTGCCCTTGGAATCACAACGAATCAGCAAGGGTTGTAGAGCTTCCGTATACGGGCGTTTTCTAGGCTAAAGAGCGGAATCGGTTAGTCTTTCCACAACCTAAAGCCTACCTACTTCAAATCAGACCTAGTGTTAGGGTTTCTCACCTTCAAATGGAGTGGATACCGTCGGGAGAGCGCTTGGAATGAGGCGGTGTAGGCCGTGTGATGAATGAAAGCGGTAGGAGGAAGGTGGTCCCACAAATCCAAAGCTTTCTCTCACTTTTCTCTCTCTCTCTCTAGGGTTTTATCCCAAATTCGTATGGCTGTGAGAGGGGCTGTTCTAAGCTCCTTTTATAGCCAAAAACCTCCCCAAAACAGACTCAGGTTCAAGGGTTACTACTAATATAGGCATTTCGTCACTTTTCCAGCTCAAAAGAGAGGTTCTGGTGGCTCTCCTTGAGCCAAACGTCAGACTAAAGCTCACCACACATGGATCTATGTGGGATTACATTTTCGACTCGATCGGATTTTCAGATCGCACGTGGCGGACCACTTTCAGTTCAGCGGTCAGTGGGCCACGATCTGAAATTCCAAGTACATGTAAATGTTCCGAAAATTTTTCTTAATCCGAGGGTGTAATTTAGTCTGATTCTGACGGTCAGGTTGCTTAATACTGATGCGCAAGCGAATGGTGCCAGATCACTATTCCAGATATTTATTTTGGAATGGGAATAGTGTTTTTCACACTCCCTCGCTCCGAATCCAAACGAATGGCCGTGGGACATCGGCTGGACCTGATTTTTGAGATAATTGTCAAGCCCAGTGAGGCGGTCCTAGTTCCTTAACTTTGTGTTAATCGGATGTAACATCTCGGATTTTTGCCAACCTGGGATTAGACGTCCTTAGGCATTGGGTCGATCCTAAGACCTTACCAACTTGTCAAAACTAAATCCCACAGTCAAAAATCGCTCCTTAACCCATTTCCTTCACAAATCCCACCCTTCACTACCTTGTGCTTTCAATTTTTCAAAGCACTTTCGCCCTAGACACTATCTTAAACTAGCTAAGTAGTAAAACTTGGATCACTTTATATACAAACTGCAAAGGCCTAAGTACCATCTCAACCAGAAAACAATTAGGATTAAATCCTTTAGAAATTTAACAAAGTTAACTAAGTGCAAAACTCGATTAGCCATGAAATCCGTTGGGATCGCTTTAAATACGATCTGCAAGACCCAAAACTTGCAAAATCAGTGACTCTAGGTTTCCCTAAAGTTTAGAACCAAACTCATTTCCCGTCTGCTCTCGGGAATTAAACGAAACTTCGTATTAGGTCTAGACCGCACATCGGGAGTCCGATTAACACGAAGCTAAGGAACTAGGACCGCCTCACTGGGCTTGACAAACATCTCAAAAATTAGATCCAGCCGATGTCCCACGACCATTCGTTTCGATCCGGAGCGAGGGAGTGTGAAAAACACTATTCCCATTCCAAAATAAATATCTGGAATAGTGATCTGGCACCTTTCACTTGCGCATCAGTATTAAGCAACCAGACCGTCAAAATCAGACCAAATTACACCCTCGGATTAAAAAAAATTTCAGGAACATTTACATGTACTTGGAATTTCGGATCGTGGCCCACTGACCGTTGAACTGAAAGTGGTCCGCCACGTGCGATCTGGGAATCCGATCGAGTCGAAAACGTAATCCCTCATAGATCCATGTGTGGTAAGCTTAAGTCTGACGTTTGGCTCAAGGAGGGCCACCAGAACCTCTCTTTTGAGCTGGAAAAGTAACGAAATACCTATATTAGCAGTAACCTTTGAACAGGAGTCTATTTCGGTGAGTTTTGAGACTATATAAGGACCTTAAACCCTCTCTCATGGCAGCCATACGAATTTGGATTTGAGAGAGGGAAAAGAGAGAGAAAGTGAGGGAGAAGTGGGAGAATCTCCCTGCCGTCGTTCCCTGCCACCACACGGGCTGCACCATCCCTTTCTCATCGCTTTCCCGGCGATTCCAGCCCCGTTTCTAGGTAAGAAACCCTAACCCTAATCTGATTTGGGGCTTGGGTGGTTGTAGGTTATGAGATAGCTAACCTATTTCGTTCTCTAGGTTGCCAAACTCCCGTATACGGAAGCTTAGCGAACCTATCAACTCCGTTACGATTCTACGACAAAAGGTGCGGACTTTAGGTGCATAGGTTAGGGTTTTCAACGCTTTCAATGTCAGATAATGATAGATTCATGATCTGCATGCAATTGTACATGTACAAAGTGCTTTCCGTTTCCTGTTTCGATTAACGTTGTAGAATATGAAATTTCACATACTCTAGGTATACGTAGAAATACCGTATACGTATTTTTTTTGGAGAAGTGTTTGACATGTTTATTTAATGTATGATTATACTATATATGGATAAAATACTAGTTTGGCGAAAGGAATCGCCGTAATACATGTTCACTTGTAAATGCTACGTATGTTGAAATTGTGTATTCTAGAAATACTGTATACGTATAAATTTTGGAGATGTATGTATCATGATTATTTGCTATAGTAATATATTATACATGGATAAAATACTAGCTTGGCTAAAGGATAACCCTAATACATGTTTTATAACATACACCATGTATGTTGTAATAGTGTATTCTAAGTGTTTGTGGAAATGGCTGAATGAGTATGGAATTCTCATTCATGCTCGCCATGACTAATTTTCATGGATTCATGATTGTTATTTTGGCGATACCCCTTTGACGAAAGGATTTGCCCTAAATCACGCCACGGCCATTATACACTATATATGCTAAAATGTGTGGCCCAAGTGTTTGTGGAAATGACGGAATGGATATGGAACTTGGATTCCTGCTTGCCATGACTATCCGTCGTGGGTGTACGCGTGTTATGATTGGGGTAACTCCCTAGTGAAAGGATTTGGCCTAATGCCTATGTGATCGACATATGTCATGTATGTTGATGTATGGTTGTTTAAGTGTTTCTTGAAATGTCTGAATGTGTAGTAGTTAGCAAATTGTAATATATAAGGGTGTTGAGATATGACTCTCAACCTCTTTTCACTATGTGTATGATCTCCTTTGATAGTTGTGTGATTAGGATTTGAACATGTACAAACTCATGCTTGTGTTGTGATTCATAACATGCTCAACTGTTTTATGATTTTAACTATGTAATGCATATGTTTAAATTTATATTTATGTTGTATGATCCGTCATGGGTGATGGGGGAGCGGAGCAACGAGTGCGTGCAACAGCCCTGGCAGCCCTAAACGGATAATACCAGACTGATTGTATGATTTGAATCCTGATCCATTACTGCTTTATATCTCTGTAATTGATTGTGTTTGGGGCTATGATTATAGTCCAGGCAATCGGTAACGAGATTGAACTCGTGGCTGAGATTCATTTGCCACGTGGGATGTGTTCGACGAACTCGAGTCGTGCGTTGCCTGTCGGCAGTGGCTAGGCCACACGAAGTTGTTTATGCACTTCATGTCGTGCAGCTCAACGGGCGATCGTGCTAGTCGAGCTCGTCAAGTAACCCGATCTGTCTTATGCATGTTCACCCTGTTTGGACGCTACTGCTTGAACCTAGGGTACCAAACTTACCAGTGAAACCCCCTTTTAACCATGGTACCTCGATCCGCTAAGACGCATGAGCCGGGCATGGTGGTATGGGACACTGTGGTCGAGCTGTCGGCCTACGCTGGGGCCATGTGCCTCCCCGTAGTGACCATTGCGCAACCAACTCGTGAGCCGAATACGGTGGTATGAGACACTGTATTCGAGCTATCGATACTTCGGCGAGAGCCGAGTACGGTGAGATCTGTGCTAGTGCTGACGGGCGACGAGTCCTCCGTGGTATCATCGAGTACACTCCAAGGGTCTGTGATTGACGACGAGTCTTTCACAGCAACTAGAGTGTGAGTTGAGCCGAGTACGGTGAGACCTGTACTTGAGCTGACGGCTAGTGATTGAGCCGAGTACGGTGAGACCTGTACTCGAGCTGACGGCCAGCAATTGAGCCGCATACGGTGAGATCTGTATCCGCGCTGACGGGTGACGAGTCCTTTGCGATGCCTTCACTAAGCTTCTCAAACCATAATATCGTATGAGATTAACTAGGATTGACAACCCTAGAATGGATCATGTTTGGGAATGATACAAGGGAGGTACCTTAGTTTCCCAATACTGCTGGTTGAAATGGACTAATAATAACTTGGTAATTATGAGCATCATCGCACCGCATGTGCTTTGTAGATGTGGCGCACTGAGGGAGTTAAGCATTCGCGAACGTAAGATGATGTCGCTTGAGGGTGGTTTGGCAAGGGCATACAACATTATGTCATTTCATTCTTGCATTTAACAAGAGTAGTTAGAAATGTTTGATTTGTACTGCTTTATCATTACTGCTTGATTGAGTTGATAACATGTTAACCTATGCTTTACTGTTCCACTGAGTTGATCACTCACTCCCACGCTACGGGACGGTGTTCCGAACACCCACCAGATTTGTTGAGTTTCAGGTGATGGCGATGCTTATGAAGCAGAGCCGGACTTCTATGATGTGGAGGAGGAGTTCTCCTACATGTAACTTTCTGACAGGCCAATGAAGACCTGGTATTGTATTGACGGGGTTATGGTTCTTGGGATAGAAGGCATTACACTTCCTCAAATTTGGTAAATTTTAGAACTGCACTTGTATTTATTTAACCTGGTAATGTTATCACACTCTGGAGACTCATCATAAGTTATATATTTTATCTATCTATCACAGTCTTCCGCTTGCAAGCTTAACTGTCTCTGGAGTATGATATGCTGTTTTGGCTTAATCTCACTCATGTTCAATGCACGAATACAGTCAACATTTAATCATCATTCATTTTGTTGCATAAGTGATGTTCTGGAACTCGGGAGTTGAGTTTATGCTCGACCCCCAATTTTCAAGGCATTACAAGATGGTATCAGAGCATGATTTTGATTAAACTGTACCTAGGTTATGGTCACACTACGCACTCTGACACACTCTGACTTAGGAGGGAGCGACGAAACATAGAAACTGACTTAGGATTTTCCAAATTCGCCGAACGGCGAAACCAACCGAAATCGACCGTTGAGATTGGGCCGTACACACCCATGATCAAGCGAAACAATCCCGAATCACTTCTAGGCCATCAGTCGACGGGTGTGAGTCATTCCTTAGAGACGAATGTCCTTAGATTGTGGGTCAACTACAACACCAAAGCCTAAAACCCCTTTTTACCCAATTTCTTCAAAATCTCTCCTTGCACCACTTCATTCTTTAATTTTTTCTAAATCCTATCATACCAGATATAAATTCTAACGTATAAATGATGAAGAATAATACCTAAACAAAAATTTACTATAAGTAGTAAATATATGTATAAATTGGACTTTTGACCATTCAAACTTTGGAATCTAACCAAGTAAATGGGTTAGTTAGATTAGCTCCTCCTACCCCAAAATCATATGTCACATGATATATAAAATCATTCTAGTTTGTAATTGGCCCCGAAAATGCCTCAACTGGAGTCGGGGGCCTCCCCACTTAAATGTACTAAGATCCAGGGTCGAACCCGGGTGCATTTGGCACCTTGGGACCAAGGAGAACACACCCCACCCGCGGCAGCAGCCCACCAGCCACTTTGGGCGGGGGTGGAACCTCCATCATGGAGGTGGACCTCCGCCAAACTTGGCCGTACGGGTCGGGCCGGGTCTGGTCTTGGTCGGCCCGACCTCCCCTACCCCCTGGCACGTGCGGTTTTGGCTGGGGTTTGGGATTTTTAGGTCTGGCGCTCCCCTCTCTCTCACATCACCCTTCCAAGCCCCCAACTTGTTGTTTCTCTCTCCAATCTCCCTCTCAATCCTACATTCCACCTTTTTCGACCACCATCCATCATTCCACAATGTTTACAGTAATACCTACCTCCTCCCTCTTCATTCTCTCTCAATTGAGCTCCTACACCCCCCATTTGAGGCTCATTTTCCAAAGCCTATACCAATAATTTTGATCCCCACCCACCCTCCTACCAACCATGTCACTCCCAATCCCGAGGTAGGATTAGCAATACAGTCCCATTTTAATACAACTTAAGACCACTGGCCAAATAGTGTTGAAGTGATAGAGTCCCTTGATATACATTAACCTACCGCACTCTGATAGCTTAAGCTTTTTGAGTAAATGGTTGTTTGACGAATAGACCCTCGGAGTTTTGGACCTAGAGCAGTGCTTCAACAGACCTGACAGTATAGGAAATCCAACCAATTAAGAGCGTGAACTCTAGAACCCCCTTAGTTGGTTTGAGCATATGTGAAGTGCTCGAGCGTAGCTACATTCATGTTCAGGCAACTCAAATTCCAAACAAACAAACACACAATTTTCCTTTATTTAAAATGGTATGAAATCATCTAGTGTAGAAGCATAGGCTTTGGATTACAACTAGGGGATTATGCTACTCATACGTTGCGACTAGGCACTAAAGAATGTAAAAGGTTCATTATGCTAAGATAATTGAAAAAATAATAATAATAATAATAATAAATAAATAAATAAATAAATAAATTTCGTTTGTGGGCTTGATTAGGTTGGAGCGAGACCCCGTTCCGTTGTTGAATCCCCTTAATACTTTAGGCTTCTTTAGTAACTCTTAGGGAGCTTGTTTGACGTAGAAACTATTCACGATTAGAGAATTAATGTTAGGTCAAATCAATACGACCCTTAGAGTTGCCTTCTCAAGGACTTAGTACAATCAGGAACACGGAGTAGAGAAACTATCCATAAGCGAGGTATTCGCGGTCTGAATCGAATTCTCAATTTGGTAGTGACCAATGAACCCTATGCTCTGATCAAGCAGAAGGTCGGAATCGACTAGGATTAAGAATTGATATAGCAACTTTCTGTTCTGGCTAGGCAGGAGGTCCATGTATCCGACTCAGACCAACTACACAACATTCCTTCTGTGTTGGCCGAACCACTTGCAACCAAAAGTTTATAACTTCGTCTTTGAAAGGTATTAGGAGTATATAGCCAATAGCGACTTTGACTTTTAGGCCCAAGGAATTACCCAAATGGGCGACAAATAGTTAGGAATTAGGTCCCAAATTACATGCCATGTCGGCATACATTTTATCCATATGAATGAAGAAAGATAACCTGCCTGTTAAGCTAGGCACGAATAAATAAGATAAGTCTGGGCCGGGATAAAACCCCTTGGTAGGATTAGGCATCTTGCCTCAAACTCACACCCATCCGTGATAACGCCTTTCTATAATCCTAGGTACCAAGACTGATGTAGTGGGAGACCGCATTTCCTTTCATGTCAAGGATAAGACTTAAATTACACCTTGTTCCGTCATACGGATCAGGACATAGCTCTTGAGCCTTGAGGGTGAAAATAAAATTTTAAGGGGGGTAGAACATTATGAGTCCAATTTAGTTAAGTCACCTAATACACCTCTTTGATCTGGGTGGCGCAGCGGAAACGCGGTGGACCCTACCCCACTGGCCCAGGATCGAAACGGTGCTCGTTGAATACGAACATTATAGAAGCCCTAGCCTGCCCTACTATGAGAAACCGTTTTAGGATGATCTAGTAAGATTTCATTTACCATTTCCTTGGACATAGATGATAACGAGGACTCTCTTAGACTAAGACTTAAAGGGCAGCTTTAGAATAAACAATTTGAGCCTTTCAATGATGGACATTCCCTACTCTTAGAGAGTGATCAGACTACGGAGTTACTGAAATATACAACTGCGAAGTTTTCACGGCTTGACCCAATTCTCAATCCTGGGCGACTACCAATGGACTCACTGCTTGGCCGAGCAGAAGACCAGGATCCACCAGGATTCGGAAGCGATACGCTGAGCTTTCTACCCTGGCCCGGTAGATGATCGATGTATCAGGATTAAGCCCACCATAAACGTCTCTCCGTGTTGGTCAAACAATGAGAACAACTATCTTACTCTAGATAATTGGGATTTGTCGTCGAGACTCCAAATAAGTAAATAAATAAATGGTAGCAAACCATCAGGGTAAGAGAAATGGATAAAGAATTAAGTTTTAAGGGGGGTAGACTAAAATGACCCAACTGGTATATACCCTACCACGCGTAGAAACTTGGAATCAATAAGTCTTAGGCGAATGGAATAATAGAAATCTTCCCTTATTACCCTTAGCTAATTTCGGGGACGAAATTTTGTTTTAAGGGGGGTAGATTGTAACATCCCGGATTTTTGCCAACCTGGGATTAGACGTCCTTAGGCATTGGGTCGATCCTAAGACCTTACCAACTTGTCAAAACTAAATCCCACAGTCAAAAATCGCTCCTTAACCCATTTCCTTCACAAATCCCACCCTTCACTACCTTGTGCTTTCAATTTTTCAAAGCACTTTCGCCCTAGACACTATCTTAAACTAGTTAAGTAGTAAAACTTGGATCACTTTATATACAAACTGCAAAGGCCTAAGTACCATCTCAACCAGAAAACAATTAGGATTAAATCCTTTAGAAATTTAACAAAGTTAACTAAGTGCAAAACTCGATTAGCCATGAAATCCGTTGGGATCGCTTTAAATACGATCTGCAAGACCCAAAACTTGCAAAATCAGTGACTCTAGGTTTCCCTAAAGTTTAGAACCAAACTCATTTCCCGTTTGCTCTCGGGAATTAAACGAAACTTCGTATTAGGTCTAGACCGCACATCGGGAGTCCGATTAACACGAAGCTAAGGAACTAGGACCGCCTCACTGGGCTTGACAAACATCTCAAAAATCAGATCCAGCCGATGTCCCACGGCCATTCGTTTCGATCCGGAGCGAGGGAGTGTGAAAAACACTATTCCATTCCAAAATAAATATCTGGAATAGTGATCTGGCACCTTTCACTTGCGCATCAGTATTAAGCAACCAGACCGTCAGAATCAGACCAAATTACACCCTCGGATTAAGAAAAATTTCAGGAACATTTACATGTACTTGGAATTTCGGATCGTGGCCCACTGACCGTTGAACTGAAAGTGGTCCGTCACGTGCGATCTGGGAATCCGATCGAGTCGAAAACGTAATCCCTCATAGATCCATGTGTGGTAAGCTTAAGTCTGACGTTTGGCTCAAGGAGGGCCACCAGAACCTCTCTTTTGAGCTGGAAAAGTAACGAAATACCTATATTAGCAGTAACCTTTGAACAGGAGTCTATTTCGGTGAGTTTTGAGACTATATAAGGACCTTAAACCCTCTCTCATGGCAGCCATACGAATTTGGATTTGAGAGAGGGAAAAGAGAGAGAAAGTGAGGGAGAAGTGGGAGAATCTCCCTGCCGTCGTTCCCTGCCACCACACGGGCTGCACCATCCCTTTCTCATCGCTTTCCCGGCGATTCCAGCCCCGTTTCTAGGTAAGAAACCCTAACCCTAATCTGATTTGGGGCTTGGGTGGTTGTAGGTTATGAGATAGCTAACCTATTTCGTTCTCTAGGTTGCCAAACTCCCGTATACGGAAGCTTAGCGAACCTATCAACTCCGTTACGATTCTACGACAAAAGGTGCGGACTTTAGGTGCATAGGTTAGGGTTTTCAACGCTTTCAATGTCAGATAATGATAGATTCATGATCTGCATGCAATTGTACATGTACAAAGTGCTTTCCGTTTCCTGTTTCGATTAACGTTGTAGAATATGAAATTTCACATACTCTAGGTATACGTAGAAATACCGTATACGTATTTTTTTGGAGAAGTGTTTGACATGTTTATTTAATGTATGATTATACTATATATGGATAAAATACTAGTTTGGCGAAAGGAATCGCCGTAATACATGTTCACTTGTAAATGCTACGTATGTTGAAATTGTGTATTCTAGAAATACTGTATACGTATAAATTTTGGAGATGTATGTATCATGATTATTTGCTGTAGTAATATATTATACATGGATAAAATACTAGCTTGGCTAAAGGATAACCCTAATACATGTTTTATAACATACACCATGTATGTTGTAATAGTGTATTCTAAGTGTTTGTGGAAATGGCTGAATGAGTTGGAATTCTCATTCATGCTCGCCATGACTAATTGTCATGGATTCATGATTGTTATTTTGGCGATACCCCTTTGACGAAAGGATTTGCCCTAAATCACGCCACGGCCATTATACACTATATATGCTAAAATGTGTGGCCCAAGTGTTTGTGGAAATGACGGAATGGATATGGAACTTGGATTCCTGCTTGCCATGACTATCCGTCGTGGGTGTACGCGTGTTATGATTGGGGCAACTCCCTAGTGAAAGGATTTGGCCTAATGCCTATGTGATCGACATATGTCATGTATGTTGATGTATGGTTGTTTAAGTGTTTCTTGAAATGTCTGAATGTGTAGTAGTTAGCAAATTGTAATATATAAGGGTGTTGAGATATGACTCTCAACCTCTTTTACTATGTGTATGATCTCCTTTGATAGTTGTGTGATTAGGATTTGAACATGTACAAACTCATGCTTGTGTTGTGATTCATAACATGCTCAACTGTTTTATGATTTTAACTATGTAATGCATATGTTTAAATTTATATTTATGTTGTATGATCCGTCATGGGTGATGGGGGAGCGGAGCAACGAGTGCGTGCAACAGCCCTGGCAGCCCTAAACGGATAATACCAGACTGATTGTATGATTTGAATCCTGATCCATTACTGCTTTATATCTCTGTAATTGATTGTGTTTGGGGCTATGATTATAGTCCAGGCAATCGGTAACGAGATTGAACTCGTGGCTGAGATTCATTTGCCACGTGGGATGTGTTCGACGAACTCGAGTCGTGCGTTGCCTGTCGGCAGTGGCTAGGCCACACGAAGTTGTTTATGCACATCATGTCGTGCAGCTCAACGGGCGATCGTGCTAGTCGAGCTCGTCAAGTAACCCGATCTGTCTTATGCATGTTCACCCTGTTTGGACGCTACTGCTTGAACCTAGGGTACCAAACTTACCAGTGAAACCCCCTTTTAACCATGGTACCTCGATCCGCTAAGACGCATGAGCCGGGCATGGTGGTATGGGACACTGTGGTCGAGCTGTCGGCCTACGCTGGGGCCATGTGCCTCCCCGTAGTGACCATTGCGCAACCAACTCGTGAGCCGAATACGGTGGTATGGGACACTGTATTCGAGCTATCGATACTTCGGCGAGAGCCGAGTACGGTGAGATCTGTGCTAGTGCTGACGGGCGACGAGTCCTCCGTGGTATCATCGAGTACACTCCAAGGGTCTGTGATTGACGACGAGTCTTTCACAGCAACTAGAGTGTGAGTTGAGCCGAGTACGGTGAGACCTGTACTTGAGCTGACGGCTAGTGATTGAGCCGAGTACGGTGAGACCTGTACTCGAGCTGACGGCCAGCAATTGAGCCGCATACGGTGAGATCTGTATCCGCGCTGACGGGTGACGAGTCCTTTGCGATGCCTTCACTAAGCTTCTCAAACCATAATATCGTATGAGATTAACTAGGATTGACAACCCTAGAATGGATCATGTTTGGGAATGATACAAGGGAGGTACCTTAGTTTCCCAATACTGCTGGTTGAAATGGACTAATAATAACTTGGTAATTATGAGCATCATCGCACCGCATGTGCTTTGTAGATGTAGCGCACTGAGGGAGTTAAGCATTCGCGAACGTAAGATGATGTCGCTTGAGGGTGGTTTGGCAAGGGCATACAGCATTATGTCATTTCATTCTTGCATTTAACAAGAGTAGTTAGAAATGTTTGATTTGTACTGCTTTATCATTACTGCTTGATTGAGTTGATAACATGTTAACCTATGCTTTACTGTTCCACTGAGTTGATCACTCACTCCCACGCTACGGGACGGTGTTCCGAACACCCACCAGATTTGTTGAGTTTCAGGTGATGGCGATGCTTATGAAGCAGAGCCGGACTTCTATGATGTGGAGGAGGAGTTCTCCTACATGTAACTTTCTGACAGGCCAATGAAAACCTGGTATTGTATTGACGGGGTTATGGTTCTTGGGATAGAAGGCATTACACTTCCTCAAATTTGGTAAATTTTAGAACTGCACTTGTATTTATTTAACCTGGTAATGTTATCACACTCTGGAGACTCATCATAAGTTATATATTTTATCTATCTATCACAGTCTTCCGCTTGCAAGCTTAACTGTCTCTGGAGTATGATATGCTGTTTTGGATTAATCTCACTCATGTTCAATGCACGAATACAGTCAACATTTAATCATCATTCATTTTGTTGCATAAGTGATGTTCTGGAACTCGGGAGTTGAGTTTATGCTCGACCCCCAATTTTCAAGGCATTACAAGATGGTATCAGAGCATGATTTTGATTAAACTGGACCTGAGTTATGGTCACACTACGCACTCTGACGCACTCTGACTTAGGAGGGAGCGACGAAACATAGAAACTGACTTAGGATTTTCCAAATTCGCCGAACGGCGAAACCAACCGAAATCGACCGTTGAGATTGGGCCGTACACACCCATGATCAAGCGAAACAATCCCGAATCACTTCTAGGCCATCAGTCGACGGGTGTGAGTCATTCCTTAGAGACGAATGTCCTTAGATTGTGGGTCAACTACAACACCAAAGCCTAAAACCCCTTTTTACCCAATTTCTTCAAAATCTCTCCTTGCACCACTTCATTCTTTAATTTTTTCTAAATCCTATCATACCAGATATAAATTCTAACGTATAAATGATGAAGAATAACACCTAAACAAAAATTTACTATAAGTAGTAAATATATGTATAAATTGGACTTTTGACCATTCAAACTTTGGAATCTAACCAAGTAAATGGGTTAGTTGGATAGATTAGCTCCTCCTACCCCAAAATCATATGTCACATGATATATAAAATCATTCTAGTTTGTAATTGGCCCCGAAAATGCCTCAACTGGAGTCGGGGGCCTCCCCACTTAAATGTACTAAGATCCAGGGTCGAACCCGGGTGCATTTGGCACCTTGGGACCAAGGAGAACACACCCCACCCGCGGCAGCAGCCCACCGGCCACTTTGGGCGGGGGTGGAACCTCCATCATGGAGGTGGACCTCCGCCAAACTTGGCCGTACGGGTCGGGCCGGGTCTGGTCTTGGTCGGCCCGACCTCCCCTACCCCCTGGCACGTGCGGTTTTGGCTGGGGTTTGGGATTTTTAGGTCTGGAACTCCCCTCTCTCTCACATCACCCTTCCAAGCCCCCAACTTGTTGTTTCTCTCTCCAATCTCCCTCTCAATCCTACATTCCACCTTTTTCGACCACCATCCATCATTCCACAATGTTTACAGTAATACCTACCTCCTCCCTCTTCATTCTCTCTCATTTGAGGCTCATTTTCCAAAGCCTATACCAATAATTTTGATCCCCACCCACCCTCCTACCAACCATGTCACTCCCAATCCCGAGGTAGGATTAGCAATACAGTCCCATTTTAATACAACTTAAGACCACTGGCCAAATAGTGTTGAAGTGATAGAGTCCCTTGATATACATTAACCTACCGCACTCTGATAGCTTAAGCTTTTTGAGTAAATGGTTGTTTGACGAATAGACCCTCGGAGTTTTGGACCTAGAGCAGTGCTTCAACAGACGTGACAGTATAGGAAATCCAACCAATTAAGAGCGTGAACTCTAGAACCCCCTTAGTTGGTTTGAGCATATGTGAAGTGCTCGAGCGTAGCTACATTCATGTTCAGGCAACTCAAATTCCAAACAAACAAACAAACAATTTTCCTTTATTTAAAATGGTATGAAATCATCTAGTGTAGAAGCATAGGCTTTGGATTACAACTAGGGGATTATGCTACTCATACGTTGCGACTAGGCACTAAAGAATGTAAAAGGTTCATTATGCTAAGATAATTGAAAAAATAATAATAATAATAATAATAAATAAATAAATAAATTTCGTTTGTGGGCTTGATTAGGTTGGAGCGAGACCCCGTTCCGTTGTTGAATCCCCTTAATACTTTAGGCTTCTTTAGTAACTCTTAGGGAGCTTGTTTGACGTAGAAACTATTCACGATTAGAGAATTAATGTTAGGTCAAATCAATACGACCCTTAGAGTTGCCTTCTCAAGGACTTAGTACAATCGGGAACACGGAGTAGAGAAACTATCCATAAGCGAGGTATTCGCGGTCTGAATCGAATTCTCAATTTTGGTAGTGACCAATGAACCCTATGCTCTGATCAAGCAGAAGGTCGGAATCGACTAGGATTAAGAATTGATATAGCAACTTTCTGTTCTGGCTAGGCAGGAGGTCCATGTATCCGACTCAGACCAACTACACAACATTCCTTCTGTGTTGGCCGAACCACTTGCAACCAAAAGTTTATAACTTCGTCTTTGAAAGGTATTAGGAGTATATAGCCAATAGCGACTTTGACTTTTAGGCCCAAGGAATTACCCAAATGGGCGACAAATAGTTAGGAATTAGGTCCCAAATTACATGCCATGTCGGCATACATTTTATCCATATGAATGAAGAAAGATAACCTGCCTGTTAAGCTAGGCACGAATAAATAAGATAAGTCTGGGCCGGGATAAAACCCCTTGGTAGGATTAGGCATCTTGCCTCAAACTCACACCCATCCGTGATAACGCCTTTCTATAATCCTAGGTACCAAGACTGATGTAGTGGGAGACCGCATTTCCTTTCATGTCAAGGATAAGACTTAAATTACACCTTGTTCCGTCATACGGATCAGGACATAGCTCTTGAGCCTTGAGGGTGAAAATAAAATTTTAAGGGGGGTAGAACATTATGAGTCCAATTTAGTTAAGTCACCTAATACACCTCTTTGATCTGGGTGGCGCAGCGGAAACGCGGTGGACCCTACCCCACTGGCCCAGGATCGAAACGGTGCTCGTTGAATACGAACATTATAGAAGCCCTAGCCTGCCCTACTATGAGAAACCGTTTTAGGATGATCTAGTAAGATTTCATTTACCATTTCCTTGGACATAGATGATAACGAGGACTCTCTTAGACTAAGACTTAAAGGGCAGCTTTAGAATAAACAATTTGAGCCTTTCAATGATGGACATTCCCTACTCTTAGAGAGTGATCAGACTACGGAGTTACTGAAATATACAACTGCGAAGTTTTCACGGCTTGACCCAATTCTCAATCCTGGGCGACTACCAATGGACTCACTGCTTGGCCGAGCAGAAGACCAGGATCCACCAGGATTCGGAAGCGATACGCTGAGCTTTCTACCCTGGCCCGGTAGATGATCGATGTATCAGGATTAAGCCCACCATAAACGTCTCTCCGTGTTGGTCAAACAATGAGAACAACTATCTTACTCTAGATAATTGGGATTTGTCGTCGAGACTCCAAATAAGTAAATAAATAAATGGTAGCAAACCATCAGGGTAAGAGAAATGGATAAAGAATTAAGTTTTAAGGGGGGTAGACTAAAATGACCCAACTGGTATATACCCTACCACGCGTAGAAACTTGGAATCAATAAGTCTTAGGCGAATGGAATAATAGAAATCTTCCCTTATTACCCTTAGCTAATTTCGGGGACGAAATTTTATTTTAAGGGGGGGTAGATTGTAACATCCCGGATTTTTGCCAACCTGGGATTAGACGTCCTTAGGCATTGGGTCGATCCTAAGACCTTACCAACTTGTCAAAACTAAATCCCACAGTCAAAAATCGCTCCTTAACCCATTTCCTTCACAAATCCCACCCTTCACTACCTTGTGCTTTCAATTTTTCAAAGCACTTTCGCCCTAGACACTATCTTAAACTAGCTAAGTAGTAAAACTTGGATCACTTTATATACAAACTGCAAAGGCCTAAGTACCATCTCAACCAGAAAACAATTAGGATTAAATCCTTTAGAAATTTAACAAAGTTAACTAAGTGCAAAACTCGATTAGCCATGAAATCCGTTGGGATCGCTTTAAATACGATCTGCAAGACCCAAAACTTGCAAAATCAGTGACTCTAGGTTTCCCTAAAGTTTAGAACCAAACTCATTTTCCGTCTGCTCTCGGGAATTAAACGAAACTTCGTATTAGGTCTAGACCGCACATCGGGAGTCCGATTAACACGAAGCTAAGGAACTAGGACCGCCTCACTGGGCTTGACAAACATCTCAAAAATCAGATCCAGCCGATGTCCCACGGCCATTCGTTTCGATCCGGAGCGAGGGAGTGTGAAAAACACTATTCCCATTCCAAAATAAATATCTGGAATAGTGATCTGGCACCTTTCACTTGCGCATCAGTATTAAGCAACCAGACCGTCAGAATCAGACCAAATTACACCCTCGGATTAAGAAAAATTTCAGGAACATTTATATGTACTTGGAATTTCGGATCGTGGCCCACTGACCGTTGAACTGAAAGTGGTCCGCCACGTGCGATCTGGGAATCCGATCGAGTCGAAAACGTAATCCCTCATAGATCCATGTGTGGTAAGCTTAAGTCTGACGTTTGGCTCAAGGAGGGCCACCAGAACCTCTCTTTTGAGCTGGAAAAGTAACGAAATACCTATATTAGCAGTAACCTTTGAACAGGAGTCTATTTCGGTGAGTTTTGAGACTATATAAGGACCTTAAACCCTCTCTCATGGCAGCCATACGAATTTGGATTTGAGAGAGGGAAAAGAGAGAGAAAGTGAGGGAGAAGTGGGAGAATCTCCCTGCCGTCGTTCCCTGCCACCACACGGGCTGCACCATCCCTTTCTCATCGCTTTCCCGGCGATTCCAGCCCCGTTTCTAGGTAAGAAACCCTAACCCTAATCTGATTTGGGGCTTGGGTGGTTGTAGGTTATGAGATAGCTAACCTATTTCGTTCTCTAGGTTGCCAAACTCCCGTATACGGAAGCTTAGCGAACCTATCAACTCCGTTACGATTCTACGACAAAAGGTGCGGACTTTAGGTGCATAGGTTAGGGTTTTCAATGCTTTCAATGTCAGATAATGATAGATTCATGATCTGCATGCAATTGTACATGTACAAAGTGCTTTGGGACACTGTGGTCGAGCTGTCGGCCTACGCTGGGGCCATGTGCCTCCCCGTAGTGACCATTGCGCAACCAACTCGTGAGCCGAATACGGTGGTATGGGACACTGTATTCGAGCTATCGATACTTCAGCGAGAGCCGAGTACGGTGAGATCTGTGCTAGTGCTGACGGGCGACGAGTCCTCCGTGGTATCATCGAGTACACTCCAAGGGTCTGTGATTGACGACGAGTCTTTCACAGCAACTAGAGTGTGAGTTGAGCCGAGTACGGTGAGACCTGTACTTGAGCTGACGGCTAGTGATTGAGCCGAGTACGGTGAGACCTGTACTCGAGCTGACGGCCAGCAATTGAGCCGCATACGGTGAGATCTGTATCCGCGCTGACGGGTGACGAGTCCTTTGCGATGCCTTCACTAAGCTTCTCAAACCATAATATCGTATGAGATTAACTAGGATTGACAACCCTAGAATGGATCATGTTTGGGAATGATACAAGGGAGGTACCTTAGTTTCCCAATACTGCTGGTTGAAATGGACTAATAATAACTTGGTAATTATGAGCATCATCGCACAGCATGTGCTTTGTAGATGTGGCGCACTGAGGGAGTTAAGCATTCGCGAACGTAAGATGATGTCGCTTGAGGGTGGTTTGGCAAGGGCATACAACATCATGTCATTTCATTCTTGCATTTAACAAGAGTAGTTAGAAATGTTTGATTTGTACTGCTTTATCATTACTGCTTGATTGAGTTGATAACATGTTAACCTATGCTTTACTGTTCCACTGAGTTGATCACTCACTCCCACGCTACGGGACGGTGTTCCGAACACCCACAAGATTTGTTGAGTTTCAGGTGATGGCGATGCTTATGAAGCAGAGCCGGACTTCTATGATGTGGAGGAGGAGTTCTCCTACATGTAACTTTCTGACAGGCCAATGAAAACCTGGTATTGTATTGACGGGGTTATGGTTCTTGGGATAGAAGGCATTACACTTCCTCAAATTTGGTAAATTTTAGAACTGCACTTGTATTTATTTAACCTGGTAATGTTATCACACTCTGGAGACTCATCATAAGTTATATATTTTATCTATCTATCACTATCTTCCGCTTGCAAGCTTAACTGTCTCTGGAGTATGATATGCTGTTTTGGCTTAATCTCACTCATGTTCAATGCACGAATACAGTCAACATTTAATCATCATTCATTTTGTTGCATAAGTGATGTTCTGGAACTCGGGAGTTGAGTTTATGCTCGACCCCCGATTTTCAAGGCGTTACATCGGACTTCTGATGTGCGATCTAGACCTAATACGAAGTTTCGTTTCATTCCCGAGAGTAGCCGGAAAATGAGTTTGGTTCTAAACTTTAGGGTAACCTAGAGTCACTGATTTTGCAAGTTTTGGGTCTTGCAGATAGTATTTAAAGCGATCCCAACAGATTTCATGGCTAATCGAGTTTTGCACTTAGTTAACTTTGTTAAATTTCTAAAGGATTTAATCCTAATTAATTTCTGGTCGAGGTGGCACTCGAGCCAACGTACGGAAATTTACGGGTCGTTACATCCCAAGACCCCCCAACATAATGGTATAGCTGAGCAAATGAATCGCACCATTGTTGACAGAATCAGATGCATGTTATCCCATGTGAAATTGCCCAAGACGTTCTGGAGAGAAGTAATGCACACGGCGGTGTATTTGATAAATAGGTCTCCATCAGCCCCATTGAATGGAGTACCTGAGAAGGTGTGGACTGGACAGGATCCATTGTACAGTCATCTCAGGGGTGTTTGGATGCAGGGCATCCGTTCATGTACTAAAGGACGAGAGGTCTAAGCTCGATATGAAGATCAGGCAGTGTGTTTTCTTGGGGTACGGTGATGAAAAATTCGGTTACAGGTTATGGGATCCGACAGAGAGGAAGCTCGTCAGGAGTAGAGAGTGGTTTTCTTTGAAGATCAGTGTATAGAAGACATTGGTAAGCCAGAGAAGAACCAGCCTAGTTCAGGGGAGCTAGAGGACATGGATCCAGTTACTCCTCCCGTGGTGCCTGATGACGGGGGAGTACAACAAGGTGTAGAGGACGAGGGAGTTCCTTCAGAAGATGGACCAGGGGAGCAGCCCCCACTTGATCCACTTGTTGAGCCAAAGGTGAGGAGGTCATCTAGGGACAGACAGCCATCTAAAAGGTACTCACCACATGAGTACATTATGCTGACTGATGGGGGAGAGCCAGAAGACTATTCTGAGGCCCTAGCCGACGAGCATAAGGGGGAGTGGTTGAAAGCTATGCAAGATGAGATGAAATCTTTGCATAAGAACCACACCTATGACATGGTGAAACTGCCTAAGGGCAACAAAGCTTTGAGCAACAAGTGGGTGTTCAGAAAGAAGCTTGAGCAGAAGAATTCACAGACGAGGTTAAAGGCCAAACTTGTAGTGAAAGGGTTAAGTCAGAGGAAAGGCATAGACTTCGAGGAGATATTCTCACCAGTGGTGAAGATGACATCCATACGGGTGTTGCTTGGGTTGGCGGCTAGCATGGATCTGGAAATAGAGCAGTTAGATATTAAAACTGCCTTTCTCCATGGTGACCTAGAAGAAGAGATCTATATGCACTAAACAGAGGGGTTCGAAGTCAAGGGTAAAGAACATATGGTGTGTAGGCTGAGGAAGAGCTTGTATGGGCTGAAACAAGCTCCACGACAATGGTACAAGAAGTTCGACTCATTATAGGTTATAGGTTTATGTTAAGGTTTAGGTTTAGGTTATAGATTTCAGGATTTTAGATTTGGTTTATGTTATAAGTATAGGTTTAGGTTAGGTTATAGGTTAAGGTTTAGGGAATTGAGTTTAGTTTATAGGTTAAGGTTACTAGTTTAGGTTACAGGTTTAAGTTAAGGTTTAGGTTTAAGGTTAAGGTTTAGGTTTTGAGATTTGAGAATAGGTTTAGGTTATAAGTATAGGTTTAGGTTAGGTTATAGGTTAAGGTTTAGGGAATTGAGAATAGGTTAAGGTTTAGGTTAAGGAGTTGAGATTAGGATTAGGTGTAGGTTTAGGTTTAGGGATTTGAGAATACATTTATGTTTTAGGTTTAGGTTATAGGTATAGGTTTTGTAATTTGAGAATAGGTGTAGGTTAAGGTTATAGGTTTAGGTTTTAGGTTTGGGTTTAGCTTTTAGGTTTAGGTTAAGGTTTAAGTATAGGTTTAGGTTAGGTTTAGGTTTTAGGTTAAGGTTAAGGTTATAGGTTTAGGTTTGGGTTTTAGGTTAAGGTTAAGGTTATAGGTTTAGGTTTTAGGTTTGGGTTTAGGTTGTTTAGGGAATTGAGAATAGGTTAGGGTTTGAGGTTTAGATTAAGGCTATAGGTTTAGGTTTAGGTTTGGGTTTAGGTTTTAGGTTTAGGTTAGGTTATAGGTTAAGGTTTAGGGAATTGAGAATAGGTTGAGGTTTAGGTTTAGGAAATCGGGTTCGGGTTTGGGTTTAGGTTTAGGTTTTAGGTTAAGGTTATAAGGTTTAGGTTTTAGGAAATGGTTTAGGTTTGGGTTTTTAAGGTTAAGGTTATAGGTTTGGGTTTGGGTTTAGATTTTAGGTTTAGGTTAGGGTATAGGTTAAGGTTTAGGTTTAGGAAATTGGGTTCGGGTTTAGGTTTGGGTTTTCGAGTTTAGGTTTAGGTTTTAGGTTAAGGTTAAGGTTATAGGTTTAGGTTTGGGTTTAGGTTTTAGGTTTAGGTTTAGGTTTTAGGTTAAGGTTAAGGTTATAGGTTTAGGTTTAGGTTTAGGTTTAGGTTCAGGTTTTAGGTTAAGGTTAAGGTTATAGGTTTAGGTTTGGGTTTAGGTTTTAGGTTTAAGTTAGGTTATAGGTTAAGGTTTAGGGAATTGAGAATAGATTAAGGTTTAAGATTTAGGTTAAGGTTATAGGTTTAGGTTCGGGTTTAGATTTTAAGTTTAGGTTAGGGTATAGGTTAACGTTTAGG
Source organism: Magnolia officinalis (assembly GCA_021015155.1). NCBI lineage: Eukaryota > Viridiplantae > Streptophyta > Magnoliopsida > Magnoliales > Magnoliaceae > Magnolia > Magnolia officinalis. The sequence goes on from JAJHSJ010000004.1 coordinate 56,466,076, forward strand.
GACTTGAGAATAGGTTAAGGTTTATGTTTAGGAAATCGGGTTCGGGTTTGGGTTTGGGTTTAGGTTTGGGTTTTCAAGTTTAGGTTTAAGTTTTAGGTTAAGGTTAAGGTTATAGGTTTAGGTTTGGGTTTTCAAGTTTAGGTTTAAGTTTTAGGTTAAGGTTAAGGTTATAGGTTTAGGTTTGGGTTTAGGTTTACGTTTTAGGTTAAGGTTAAGGTTATAGGTTTAGGTTTAGGTTTAGGATATATAGGTTTAGGTTCAGGTTTTAGGTTAAGGTTATAGGTTTAGGTTTGGGTTTTAGGTTAAGGTTTAGGTTTGGGTTAAGGTTATAGGTTTAGTGTGTGGTTTAGGTCAAGGGTGTGGTCCCTGTAAATACAGATATAAACACGACCTATCCAAATGACCAGGCCACTCCAATGCTTTCCATAGGAAATGGACAGCTTCATCATGGTCATAACAGCGGTTCCCACCTTCCAGGGACCCCTGCTCATCTTGATAGCTCCGACGCATATCCGGGTCTGCTCGATTAATTTCGAGCAAATACATAAACACGGCCTATCCAAATGGTCAGGCCACTCCAATGTTGTCCATAGGAAATGGACCGCTTCATCATGGTCATAACAGCATTTCCAACTTCTAAGGACCCCCGCTCAACATCCGAATAGCTCCGACGCACATCCGGGTAACTAATTATCTAACTTACGAATCACAATTACAAGTCACAACTATAAAATGAAAGTGTCATGGAATTGGTTGTTTCAGAACATTGTGAGGATTCACATACATATGCAATGTGATGCACTTGTCATGGAATGTGGTTGTTTCAGAACATTTATCTAGTTCGATCCATGGAAAATCTAGCAATATATGAGTATGATTTTACTATAATCAATTCTAGAAATAATTAGCAACCAAACAAGAAAAGAATATGAACTAGCATTATCTCATAAAATGCATTATAAATATAACGATGAAATATATCATGAAGAGAACTAACTTCAAAACTTAGCTAGTGCCGAATGGACCTTAGTTGAAGGCCACAAATTCCATGTGCATTTTTCACTGACTCATCCCCCAAACATATGCCATTCACTTTCCCATTAAAAGTGTGGTTATTCCTTTCTTACGATATAGACCCCAAAATAGCCACAGCCGCATAAATTTTGGAGTATTGTTCTAAAAATGAAGCAGATCCCATTGTCAGGTGGACTATACCATAGGAAATAATGGTGATTGACCACCCTACCATTAAAAACTTCTTAGGCCCATCTTAATGGTTATGTAGTGTTTATTTACCATCTAATCTGCTGATAAGGTCACTTAAGCTTGGAAGAAGAGAAAACAAATATCAGCTTGATCCGAAACTTTCGTGACCCATTAATAGTCAATCACCGCTGTTTCCTATGATATAGTCCACCTGATAATTGGATCTGCTTCAATTTCAGATAATGCCATAAAATGATCTGGAAAAACGAATAGACAGCGTGCAAACAGATTACATGCATCAAGGTGGCTCCCATTGTAAGGGTCGTATCATCTTGGGTGAGTCCAGGGTCTCACCAAATCCGCTCCCTTTTAAGGCATGGCCCCAAAATGAAGCAGATCCAAATATCAAGTGGACTACACAGGAAATATTGGACCACCTCTAAAAGCTTCCTAGGGCCCCACTGTAATGTTTATTTGTCAATCAGTCTGTTGGCAAGGTCACCCGGACCTGGATGAAGGGAAAACACAACTTTTGTGGCCCTAAGAAGTTTTCAACGGTGGGCATTCAATCCCTACTATGTTGTCCAATTGAGATTTCCATATGCTTCACATGACCCAATTCGTGGAGGCTTCACATTTTACAGCAAATATCGATATCTCTGGTCAGTTCTCATGTAGTCCAGGTGAACTGACCATTTGGGAATGAAAGGAATTCATAACACTTTTACCGACGTTATTAATGTACAACAAGTCATTTCATGTATGAAATATGTATAACTAGTCTCATGAGAAAAATAAGAAAACATTGACAGGTTGCATGCAATCAATGTGCAAAATGCAAGAGAAATACAAGCTGACACTTCTATTAGTTTTGATAAAATCCTAGTAACAAGTCTAGAACAAAACCATGGATTAGGAAAACCACCAGAACAAAACCATGGATTGGGGTTAATAATCAGATGGGGGCCATAGGGGTGTATAATCCGTATTTTCTGAAGCCTCCATCTGGTGGGCCTACCATGCTTGGGGAACGACAATTGAAGAACCCTTTATTCCATGGATCGATTGTTTCTGTTTTTTTTTTTCTAGTTAAGCTTTTGACAGTTTCAGGTTTCATCCATCCGTACCATAGATCAGATTGGTCAGGACCATCTGTTGGTGCGATTTTTGGACCCTGTACCATCCACAGTGGTTCTCATTAAATGGATGGTTCAAATCATCCGACCGCACATTCACATGGATCCCACCTGGTTTAAAAAGCACAGTGGACTTCATAGCTCTCAGTAGGGCCCACCTTAAACCGTAAATCCCCAAATCCCTAAATCCCTAAATCCACAAATCCCTAAATCCCCAAATCCCTAAATCCCCGAATCCCTAAATCGATCCCCAAATCCCTAAATCCCTATATCCCCAAATCCCAAATCCCTAAATCCCTAAATCCTTAAATCGGTATTGAGATTGAGAGAGATTGAGAGAGAGAGAGAGAGATACCTCACTGTCGTGAATGACCTTCAACCGCAAGAGAGACCATAAGAGAGATCTTCAACCGCGTACGTGGGTAGGGCATTCGGCAACGGACCACAAGAGAGATCAGAGAGAGGAAGAGAGAGATAGAGAAGAGGGAGAGGATGCGAGAGAGACAGAGAGAGGAGAGGGTGGAGAGATCAAAGAGAGAGGAAGAGAGATAGAGAGTGAGAGGAGGGAGAGGGTGTGAGACAGAGAGAGAGTGAGACAGAGAGACTGCCGCACTTGCGGCTTACATAGGTTGAGTAGCGAGTTGGCTACTGAAGTGACGTCACCAAGTTCTGTGGACCCCACTATGATGCATGTGTTGTATCTACACCGTCCATCCATTTTGAGAAATTATTTTACGGCAAGAACTAAAGAATGAGGCAAATAAAAAGATGCAGTGGACCTCACCAAAAAAACACAGTGGGGAGAGTGATTTCCACCGTTGAAACTATCTTAAGGCCCACCATAATTTTTATTTGAAATCCAACCTATTCAAAAGTTAAAAAAGACATGAAATAAGGTAAAACACAAATATCAGCTTCATCTAAAACTTTCATGTCCTTTAAAAGTTTTTAATGGTGGGTGTCACTATCCCCACTGTTTTCTATGTTGGGGTCCACCGGAGCTTTCGATTTATTTTTGGATATTGGCCTAAAATGATCTCTCCAAATGGATGGACAGTGTGGATATAAAACATACATCATGGTGGGGCCCAAAAAGGAGAGGTATATAAATATCAGGTGGACCACACCACATGAAAAACAATAGTGATTGGAAATCCATCATTAAAATCCTCATAAGGCCCATTGTACTGTTTATTTGGCATCCAATCTGTTTATTTGGTCATACAGGCCTAGATAAAGGGGAAAAACAAAAATCATCTCGATCCACAACTTTCCCAATGCTGACTTGACCGGTTACTTTTTAAACACCTAAATTGAGGAATTTGTAAAATAGATATGGGGCCCACCATAATGTGTGTGGCTTATCCACACCACCCATTCATTATGCCAAATGAATTTAAGGCATAAGCCCAAAAATTAGGCAAATCCTATGCCAAATGAATTTAAGGCATGAATTTGTAATAATTACTTCTTTACCAGGGATTTACCAAGATCATGGAAAATCAAACAGGCCTTAAAACTTTCATAATCATATATTGGGCCTACCTAAATGTGATTAACATATCTAACCCACTCATTATGTGTGTCCCACTTGGATGAGGGGTCAGACCCAGTTTCAGCCATATTCAAAACTCATGTGGGCCCCACCAAGTGCTTTTATATATTTTTAGATGTCTTCACATAGTTTTAGACGATATGGCCCACCTGAGTTTCATATGCGCATGATTTTTGGGTTATCTCATAAGCTAAAGGGGACACATTAAATGCACGGTGTTGATGTTCGGCACACATCATGATGGGCCCCACGAAACTTATTAACATTAATTCTTAGGTTCTTAGGGTGTCAATAAGTTGGGTCACAATTTTAACCAGAATATTTGACCCATTTTACATGTTTGGTCCATTCACTCTATTTTACCGATCATTACCCTCAATTTGACTAGTTACTCGCCCCGATGCATGCTACATATGAGAAAGATATTGGGCAAACAAGATTGATCAACAATTTGAGTGAATTTTGATTTAAGCATATGAAGTTATTTACTCTTCAATCTGGACTGATCAGATTGTCCAAAAATAGTTAAAGGTTGTTCATAATATCAAAAATATATGAATGAATAGAAAACACAAACATCAACTTGATCCAAAACTTCTATGGCCTCCAAGAAATTTTAAATGGTAGAGGTTCAATCACACTATTTCTTATGGTGTGGTCCACTTGAGCTTTGGATATGCTTCCTTTTGTTCTTTAGACATCAAATTATCTGTTAACATGGATGAATGGAGTGGATAAAATAAATAAATAACGGTGGACCCCACAGAGTTTACTCTGGTAAGGGTAACGAGTAACTCACCTAAATATAGTAGAGAATGGTTTCCTTCAAACATTCATAATCATATATTGGGCCTGCCTAAATGTGATTCACATATCTAATCCACTCATTATGTGTGTCCCACTTGGATGAGGGGTCTGACCAAGTTTCAACCTCATCGAAAACTCATGTGGGCCCCACCAAGTGCATGCTTTTATATTTTTTAGGATGTCTTCACATAGTTTCATCACACACTGCCAGAGGATGCTGTTGGAGATAAAATGAAATGAAAGAAAAGAGAGATGGTTTATGGTATTTAATGAGATAGAATATCTCTTGATCTATCATTTAGTTCTTACTTTTAATCTCAGCCGTCTAATCAATGGTCTGAAAAGATATCAATTGTCTTATGTCTAATTAGTTGCATGAAAAAAAAAGGTACAATTTTGGGACAATCCTAACAGTCTAATTAATGGGTTGAATCTTCATTTTTACTGATATCCATGCCGTCCATTCATTTTTATAGATCACTTTAGCGGTTAATCTAAAACCTGAGGCAGATCTAAATCTCGGGTGGACCACACCACAGGAAAATAGTAGTGATTGAATCTTCACCATTAAAACCCTCTTAGGGACCGCTTAATGTTTATTTGATATCCACGCCGTCCATTTATTTTTACAGATCACCACTTTAGAAGTTATTCCTAAAAATGAGGCAGATCTAAATATCAGGTGGACCACACTATGGGAAAACAGTAGTGATTGAATCTCCACCATTAAAACCCTCTCAGGGCCCACCGTAATGTTTATTTGACATCCTTCAGTCATACAAACCTAGATGAAGGCAAATTACCAAAAAAAAAAAAAAAAAGAAAAAAAAAACACAAATATCAGCTTGATTAAAACTTTCGTGGACCTAGTAAGTTTTTAATAATAAGCGTTCAATCAACTCTGTATGTGGTCCACTTGAGATTTAAATCTACCTCATTTTTTGGACAAATTCCGTTAATCATATGGAAAAATTGATGGACGGAATGGATGTAATAATAAATCATGGGTAGTGGTGTGGTCACTAGCCATTAATCCCTTTCCTGATGGAAATTAAATAAAAATAAAAATTCTCACCGTCTAATAAAATTTTTTATAACCTGCGGTGAGCTTGGGCAGGTAATTGGACAATCCCAACTGTCTAATCAAAGCCCTAAAAGAAATCTCACCGTCTAATCAATGGTGAAAAAAGATATAAACCGATCATAGAAAAAAAAAAAGGCCTGAAACAAATCTCACCCTCTAATCAGTGGTGAAAAAGATATGACCGTTCAAAAAAGAGGATGGAAACAAAAATATAACACTCTTACCGACAAAAATTTTCGTCGGTGAGAAGCAAATATTGCAGGAAAAATGTTTTCAATATTCTTTTTCATGTGATATTACAAATCATTTAGATATTACCTTTTAATTTTATATATATATATATATATATATATATATATATATATATATATATATATATATATATATATATATACACATTTAAATATTAGCTTAAAAATATAACACTTTTATCGGCAAAACTTTTCATCCGTAAAAAAAATATTCCTGACGGTTTTGGTTCGTTGGTAAAAGTCACTTTTACCGACAAAAATTTTCGTCGGTAAAAACATTATTCCCGATGATTTTGGTTCGTCGGCAAAAGTCAGGGCGAAAACACTTTTATTGACGGCCATTTTCATCGGTAAAAATATTATTCCCGACGGTTTTAATTCATCGGTAAAACTCGTACCACGAAACATTTTCAAGGAGCGGGAAAATGTTCCAAGTTAAAAATTAGATCATTATTACCAACGAAAAGATTCGTCGGTAAAACTCTCAGTGGAAAATTCTCTATTTTAAAAATATAACACTTTCACTGACGAAACTGTTCGTCGGTAAAAATATTATTCCCAACGGTTTTGGTTCGTCGGTAAAACTCTTACCGCGAAACTTTTCCAAGACAGCGGGAAAATTTTCTAAGGAAAAATTAGATCATTTATTCCCGACGAAATTATGCGTCGATAAAACTGTCAGTGGAAAATTTTCTAATATAACAATATTACCGACGACAATTTTCGTCGGTAAAAACATTATTCCCAACGGTTTTAGTTTGTCGGTAAAAGTTGGGCGATAATTTTCCAAGTTAAACAGACAACACTTTTACTGATGAATATTTTGGTCGGTAAAACTATTATTCTCGATGATTTTATTTCGTCGGAAAAAGTCAGGGCGAAAACACTTTCACCGATGACCATTTTCGCTGGTACAAAAATATTATTCCCGACGGTTTTGGTTCGTTGGTAAAACTCATACCGCGAAACGTTTTCAAGGCAGCGGGAAAATGTTCAAGTTAAAAATTAGATCATTATTATCGACGAAAAGATTCGTCGGTAAAACTCTCAATGGAAAATTCTTTATTTAAAAAATATAACACTTTTACCGACGAAACTGTTCGTCGGTAAAAATATTATTCCCAACGGTTTTGGTTCGTCGGTAAAACTCTTACCGCGAAACTTTTCCAAGACATCGGGAAAATTTTCTAAGGAAAAATTAGATTATTTATTCCCGATGAAACTATGCGTCGATAAAACTGTCAGTGGAAAATTTTCTAATATAACACTGTTACCGACGACAATTTTCATCGGTAAAAACATTATTCCCGACGGTTTTAGTTCGTCGGTAAAAGTCAGGGCGATAATTTTCTAAGTTAAACAGACAACACTTTTACCGATGAATATTTTCGTCGGTAAAACTATTATTCCCGACGATTTTGTTTCATCGGAAAAAGTCAGGGCAAAAACACTTTCATCAACGACCATTTTCGCTGGTACAAGAATATTATTCCCAACGGTTTTGGTTCATTGGTAAAACTCATACCGCGAAATGTTTTCAAGGCAGCGGGAAAATGTTCAAGTTAAAAATTAGATCATTATTACCGACGAAAAGATTCGTCAGTAAAACTCTCAGTGGAAAATTCTCTATTTTAAAAATATAACACTTTTACCGACGAAACTATTCGTCGGTAAAAATATTATTGTCGACGGATTTGGTTCGTTGTTAAAACTCTTACCACGAAACTTTTCCAAGACAACGGGAAAATTTTCTAAGGAAAAATTATATCATTTATTCCCGACGAAACTATGCTTCAGTAAAACTCTCAGTGGAAATTTTTCTAATATAACAGTTACCAACGAAAATTTTCGTTGGTAAAAACATTATTCCCGACGGTTTTAGTTCGTCGGTAAAAGTCCAGGCAATAATTTTCTAAGTTAAACAGACAACACTTTTACCGACAAATATTTTCATCGGTAAAACTATTATTCCTGGCGATTTTGTTTCATCGGCAAAAGTCAGGGCGAAAATTTTCGTAGTTAAATGTACGACACTTTTTCGTCGATAAAAAAATTATTCCCGACGGTTTTGGTTCATCTCTAAAACTCATTGTGAAAATTTTTACAACACTTTTACTGACGAAAATCTTCGTCGGTAAAAGTGGTTTTCTGTTTTTTACCGACGAAAGTATTCGTCAGTAAAAATCTTAGCTTGAAAATTTCTAAAATAGCGCAAAAATTTTCTATCTTAAAATTTTAACACTTACCGTTGAAACATTTCATCGGTAAAAATATTATTACCGATGAAAAAAAACTTCATCGGTAAAAGTGCAGTTTTACCGATGGAATAAAATTTCATCGGTAAAAATGTACTTTTACCAACGAAATGTTTTTCGTCGGCAAAAAATTCTTCGGTAAAAGCATTGTTTCTTGTAGTGGACTCTCAAAGGACTCTACGGGTAAAAGTATAAATCCTAAATTATATCGCATTATGATAGGTAATTTACTGTATTTAACTACAAGTAGACTTGATATTGCTTTTAGCGTTGGAATTTGCACTAGATATCAATCTGACCCTAGAGAGTCACATTTAACTGTTATTAAGCGGATTATGCGATATGTCGCAAGTTCTGCTAATTTGGGTCTTTGGTATCCACATGATATTAATGTTCAATTAGCTGGGTACACTGATATTGATTAGGCTGGTAATGTTGATGATAGGAAATCAACTAATGGTAGTTGTTTCTATATTGGGAACTGTTTAGTTTCTTGGCAAAGTAAGAAACAAAGTTCCGTATTGCTCTCAACAGCTGAGGCTGAATACATTGCAGCTGGAAATGCATGTACTCAGCTTGTATGGATGAATAGAATGTTAAGTGATTACGAAATTGCATAGGATTCAATGGTTTTATATTGTGATAATTCTAGTGCAATTAATATATCTAAAAACCCAATCCAGCATTCACAAACTAAGTACATTGACATTAGATATCATTACATTCGTGAATTAGTGGAAGAAATGATAATTTCATTGGAATACATTCCGATCGAGAATCAGCTTGCTGATATTTTCACTAAACCGCTCAACAAAAGCAAGTTTAATAAATTGAAATTTGATCTTGGTATGTGCAATTTGAATTGATCATTTATGCATTTCTGTATCATATTGTATATATTTATTATTTTAAATGATTAGCATTTTAAATTATGTGAAAATTGCATATTTTTGGATGTGCACGACCAGTCGAGGATGGACTCGACCAGTCGTGGCATGACCGGTCGAGGACGTCCCACGACCAGTCATGTAGCGCGTTGGTGCTTTTAATTTGGGGGAAAATCACTTTTCTTCCTCTTTTGCTTTTCCTCTCTAACAAGTCTAAGCTCGACCGGTCGTACCCAACTTTTTTATTCTTCAAGGTTAGTCCATTATTTCCATTTTCCTTCTAGATTCAAGTGGATATCACTTCATTTTCTTACTTAGAGTAATTTATTTCTTGTTTCCTTAAAGATTTTGGGGTTTTCTTCCCAAAAATCTATTTTTGAAGAAACCCACTTTACATCTTTTACAACTTCTTGATTCCTTCATTTCTTTGTTGCAAATGGATGCTAGAGGGAAAAAGAAAACTTCCCAAGGTACTTCCTCATCTAGATCGACTCCTTTAATAAGGCACCACCTTCGGTCACCCGAAGATGATCCCTCCCATGTGCGGGATTTACGATTGTGCAATGTTATTGTTGAGCGTCCTATGGATATTGATCATATTACTTCATTTGAACTCCTTCCACTTCTCCAATCTGCAGGATGGGCTAACATTCTACATTGGGGTGGGCCGACATATCAGTCTATTGCGCAGGCTATGTTTGCGTGTATTTCTGAATTTTTGACTGAGGATTTAACGTTTACAATTACAAGTAGAGAAGGTCCATTTCAAATAGACTATCATTTGATTTATGCTCTAATGGATATACATGTTAATGACGAGGGTATTCCTATTCACACTCTAGTTGATAAACCGTCAGAATAAGAAAAACGTGTGCTAACTAGAGCTTTGTGTAATATAGATGCGCAATGAACTCATAAGGGGAATGCGCTTGCTTCCAAGTATTTGTTACCCAGATACAAGGTTCTTTATAGAATATTTATTTCAAATCTATATCCGTGTTCTAGTAACAAAACCGAACTCACCTCCTTCATGGTTCGGATCTTGCATTCCATCATATCTGATACTAAAGTTTGTCTTCCTTCTTTGATATGTCATTCTATCATTCAATTTTGTATCCATCCTAGACATAGTGATATTCCTTTTGCATTTCTTATGACTGTGTTAGCCACTTATATGTTAGTAACTATGCCTGTTGGAGAGGCTCCTATTCATCATCTTATTTTTAACAACTCAAATATAAACAAGATGAAATTGGGAATGGCTCTTGGATAAGTGAATGTGGGTGGTGATGGTGCTGATGAAGTGAATGAAGAAAAAGGTGGTGATTTACCTCCAGATGATATAATCATGGATGATATTTTTAATGAGATTGGATCAAATTCTGAGGCTGACCCTGATTATCAGCCTTCTGATTTTAATGAGAGGTTGCATTCTCTTGAAGAACAGGTGGCTTAGATATATGTAACCTAAGATTCTCAATTTGCTTATATGCGCAAATATATGAGGCGCTTGAACAAGGGTTTACACTAAATTGATCCATCTATTCCTGCTCCCTCTTCTTGATCTGATTAAGTATTTTCTTATTTGGCCTGTAATAACTCTTATTATACCTTGTTTTCTTTCAGTTTGTGAGAGTGACTTTGGAAGAATTTGGTTTATGTTGGTTACTTATATGAACTTGATTTATGATGATTTAAGTTGGATGAACATTATTTGCTTGTCTCTTTCATATCTTGATTTATTTGCTTCCTTTTTCCTCTTCCATATCTTTATTGCTTCCTTTGTCATATTGTGACAAAAAGGGGGAGAACATTTTGTTATGCTTGCTTATGGATATGGATATAGTTATATGGATTGTGGGTAGTAGCATATTTTATTTTTGTGTTCTACTCAGGGGGAGTAAGTAAGAAGTGTGTTTTGATGATGTGTTCTGGTTATTGCAACTAGTACATTATACACTCTTGTGTATATATGGTGCATGATTCTTTGTTGAGCATGTAATGCTTCTCTTATTTCTAATGGTGTGTTTTGTCACAAATTTGACAAAGGGGGAGATTGAAAGTGCAATGGTTATATTTGTTCATTTGATTGCCAATTTTGTTGTGTCAAAACCATAGTATGTGTCTTGTGTAGCACATTGATATATATGTTCAAGGCAATGCATCACATGTACAGGGACAATACTTCAAGACAAGAATAAGATCTATTTCAAGAAATGCAAAGTCAAGTACATTGTTTACTCCTTTAAGCTTCAAAGTTCAATTATTGTAAAGCGACATTGAAAGACAAATCAACTGTTCATACTCAACACTCAAGGTGAAGTTCAAGCTCTACTATAAATTTAAGCTTCAAAAGATCTCAAGTTCAAGCTCCATCATGTGTCGAGATCTCAAGCTTCATGAACATCAAAGACCGTCTATCATTTGAAGGAAAGAAGGTTCAATGTTTATACATCATGTCCAAGGTATGAAAGACCCTAGATTGACCTTAGGGTAGGTCATTTTAAATACATAATTCAAATTGAATTACTTTAGAAGTGTTTGGTCTGTTCTTCGACTAATCTTGGACTCTGTTCGACTAGTCCTAGCACTGGCTCGAACAGTACAAGAAACTCCATGACCAGTCCTAAGTTGTTGCAAATTTTTAGAATTTTTTAGTTGAGCTACGACTAGTCCTGGAGACTGCTCGACCGGTTATGTGAACAGTACACGACTCATTTACGACCAGTCTTGCAGCTTCGACTCAAAGTCCAGCAACCATTCCAGGTTCCACACGACCAGTCGTAGAGGTCCCTCGACCGGTCGTGCAAGGCCTACGACCAGTCGTGGAACGGTTTTATCCGATCGCGCTCAAAATTTCAAAAATTAGTTTGTCCTACGACCAGTCGTAGTGTCCACAAGACCAGTCATAGACATGATTTCTGCAACTATAAATAGAGCACGATTTTCAGAGTTTGATATCGAATTCAAGTAAAATCAAGGCATCACTCTGAGAGATAAGTCAGTAATCTTCTTAAGCTAATTGTGCATATTTAATATTCTCTTTTTATTAGCTTTTTATATTTGATTTTGTTTCTACATTCCAATCTGATTTGAAAAAGGAATTGTGATATTCAACTTCTTAGAATCAAAATCAAATAGAGCTAGCCCAATTTGATTTAATTTAAAATCAATTTAGAATGTAGAACCATTTCAAAGTGAGTGTGGACATTAAACTTCTATATTCGAACTTCTACTCCGATTTGATTCTTTCGGGCTTCAACAAAAGGAGAAATCCATGTATTTTACATTATTGTAATTTCCATTGTATTGGTTTCTTTTGAGATTAAGCCAGAAAAATCTCATTGTTTTGGTTTATCTGAGGTGATCCAGAAAACTCAGAGTGTGGGGTTTTTGAATTGTGTAAGCCCACTTGAAAGACACAATTGTGAGGGTTTTAGGTGAACCTGAGAAAAACCTAATTTATAGTGAACGCTAATATCCACTGTGTGATGATATTAGGAGTGGAGTAACAAGTTGTGTGGTTGTTGTTTAACAGTTGGTGTACGCACAGGCGAACCACTATAACTCTTTATGTTTTGTGGATGTGTGGTTTAATTTCTATATCTTTTATCATTCAATATTGTGGGATGTATTTGTGGATGTGAATGTTGTAATCTTTTACATTTCAAGCATTATTGTTTATGTTGTAATAACTTAGATTTCATTTTTTTTTTTTTTATCTTTTTATTCCTCTATATCAAGTTTGAGTTTTTGATATAAAGACCTTTCTAGGAATCAGGTTGTCCTACCATAAACCTTAGTTTTTGGTGTAAGGTTGTCCTGAAAACAACATTTGTATCAGTCTCTCAATACTCATACATTTGAGGTTGCTTGACATTTCAGTATTGTGAATTGATTATAGTGCTATATCTTTCTTTTATTTGTTTAAATTCCATTGTTGTCATTTAATAATTTGAAATAGTCCATCCCCCCCCCCCCCCCCCCCCCCCCCCCCCCCCCCCCCCCCAGGACATATAGCTTGGCCTTTTCGCCACTATCCAGGTACCACTTAGTATCATTGCCTATTATATGATTTGAGTGAGTAATAAGACAAATTTTATTTTTTTTTACTATCCATTTTGTGATACGATTCTTTACTGTGGTAGTTTTTTCTTGTTTAACTCAACCACTTAATTCAATAACTCTTTCATTCTGTCATTCATTCTAGGTGATGATGGATGTGTATTTCGTTTATCCAGATTCCTAGGTGGACTCTTGACGTCTTGTATTTTTCTGGTTGGTTTGAATTTACCAAAATGATTTTGACCAGAATTATGTTGCGTCCTCCTGGGTGTCAAGCATTCAAACTTTTAATGACCCGAATCACCACATAAATGACAGACTGGAGTAGTTCTTATGTTACTTCCTGAAGCAGCAGATTTTTCAGCCATTGGTGCTGCATTTTCAAATTTTGTTTTAAATTTGTCATATCCTAAGCCACTCTTGTCCTTTCCAAGTCTTCCCATACTTAAGAGTTTCTCTAATTTCTCGCCACTCTGGGAAAACTTATAGTTTATCATGGCAATTTTCCTAGATTCTTCTAAATCAAACAGGAGTGTGTGATTTTCATTTTGAATGAGCATGTTTTTGTCTTTTAATAGCTCAACCTGTTTGTTTAGTTTTTCAGACTCAGTTTTAAGGAAGGTGTTGATTCTTTCAAGTCTATCATTATCTGAATGATATTGCTATAAATCATTGATTAGATGTGTATTAATTTCTAAAGTTTTATCCAAATCTTTTTGCAGCAACTCTTTTTTATTTTCAGATATTCCAAGTCTTCTAACAATGTTGATGCTATGGATGTAAAGTTGATTGTAAGCATCTTGTAGTTTATTCTGTTCTTCTTCTTCTTCCTTTTCAGTTTCCTCATTATCTGATGGAAATGATTCAGTGGCTTGCGGTTCTTCCTTGTTCTCAGTTTCAATGGGAATGATTGGAGCAGTGGAGACCATAAGAATTTTTAGAGATTTCTGATCTCCATCGCTCTCTAAGTCGCTAGATTCTGAGTTTGTCTCTTTCATATCATCCCATGTGGCAGCCATTGCCTTACCCTTAGTTTTTCTATTTGGGCATTCAGTATACAGATGTTCAAACTTCTAATAGGCATAACATTGTGGTTCTTTGGTCTTTTTACCAAATCTACCTGTAGCATGTTTGTTGTCCACCTTCCTTCCTTTAAATGGACGGCCACAATTTTTCTGAAAGAATTTTCTGAACTGTTGTGCCAACAAAGCCACTTCTTCATCTTCATTTTCTCTTTCACTATCAATGTCCTCATTTGTTATATTCTTTGAAGTTTTCAGGACAGTAGTTTTGGATTTAGGGATTTGTTTGAAATGTAGTTCAAATGTTTGTAACGAACCTACTAGCTCTTCTACTTTCATTTCATCTATGTTTCTACATTCTTCAATGGTTGTTACCTTAGGATTGAGCTGTTCCGGTAATGATCTTAGAATTTTTCTAAAGATTTTTGGAACCGGAACTTTCTCACCTAATCCACCCATGGAGTTGCATATGATGTTTAGCTTTGTGAAAAACTCCACGAAGGTCTCATGCTCTTCCATTCTGAGACTTTCAAACTGTGATGTTAAGAGTTATAATTTGGATATCTTCACAATACTTTCTCCTTCATGGGTTATTTCCAACAAATCCCATGCTTCTTTGGCTGTCCCACACATACTGATTTGATTGAAAATATCTTGGGACACGATACAGTAGATAACATTCATAGCTTTAGCCTCAGCAGTTTGGTTTTCTTTATCGAATGTTGTCCACTTTTCTTTATATTTTGGTTTGGTGATAGTTGCACCATTGTCAAGTACTATTTGTTCAGATGGTGGCACATATCATCTTTCAACTATATCCCAAGCATCATGATCCAAAGATCTCAGAAAGTAGTGCATTCTAGCCTTCCAGTATGCACAGTTTGATCCATCAAATACTGGAGGTCTAGAGACTGATGAGCCCTCTCCTTTGGCCATATTACCAACTTCAGTCAAGATCACTCTCTAGGTGATGAAGCCCTTAAGAGAGACCCGCTCTGATACCAATTGAAATTGCGTAATGACCGCTTTAGTTGAAGTAGGAATATACCAATATGTCCTAGAGGGGGTGACTAGGACTTTTTAAAGTGTTTTATGGTTATTTTAAAATCCTATCAAATCTATCCTGAGAAAATATGCATAAATCAGGATTTCATCAAGGTAACTCTAATGGCTTTCAAGCCAAGTAGAGGATCCAGTCATAAAACTACTTTGAAAGACAAACAAGGTGTGAATCAGAGTTTATGATGGATGTGACTGTGTATGAAATGTGATCTCAGATAATCAAATATGAAAGCATATAATCACATGAGGAATGAAAGACAATAGCAATAAAAAACACAGTCATTTTTATAGTGGTTCAACTACTTGTCTACTCCACTCCCGGCGAATGCACTTAACCCTTGAGTGTACCGGATTCACTAAGGAGGTTTCACAACAGGTTCACCTCAAACCGGAGGTTTTTAATCAGGTTCACCTCTAACCAGTACAACCTACACCTAGGCTGACATAGCGTGTCCACATGACATAGTTTATGCTCCCACGAGCAAGGGTCAACATATAGCACCCAATTTTAGGCACACTGGCCAAGGATCCACTCAAGGAACCTCACAAGTTTATGCTCCCATGAGCAAGGGTCAACACAAAGCACCCGACTTTTAGACCACCCTGGTCAAGGACCTACTTTAAGGACCTAAGAGTTTATGCTCTCCACAGAGCAAGGGTCAACACAAAGTACCCACCATGTACACTCCCACCGGAAGCCTTCTACGAGGGCTTGCAAGGGGTGAGAAACACCTTAGACCCAATCCTACAGAAGGAATGATCACAAGGGTCCTCTGGACTCTAATAACTTACAAATAAGTGGATGAGCCCCATTCAGCGCATTGTCAAAGATCTCCTCCTTTGTTGATGAAGAATCTTCTGCTTCCTTAAACCGCAACTCAAAAGATGTACCAATACATGGCGACGGGTTGGGTCAGGGTTGTGATGGAATCCTACTCTATTAAATGTTTTCCTATAAGAGAGATAGAGCGATTCCAATCATTTATGCATTCAAGGCATCCCAGCTTAATGATTTACCATTAAGGTGGTAGCTGCAGGATCCTAGAATGCGGAAGTTCATTCCCCAATCCACTCTATTGAATGTCAATGATGAGGGTGGATTGGAGGATGAACTTCCATGAGAGAAAGGGCTTTAAGTATATGATCTAAGGTGAAACACTCAAAGCGCTCTCTTCTTTCTCTTCAGCAACTAAGGACAAGCTCTCTATAATAGGCAAAAGGTTCCAACGGATATAAAACGGTCACATTTATGACAAAGTTCGATATCATCGAGCGTATACTCTCGATCGCATCGACTAGCCACTCAATGACACAAACTCAAATGTCAAACACTTTTAAAACATTTTGCCAGTTGGTCGAGGGAATCGAAACCTGCATCGATGTCATCGGATTTTGAACTTCAATTTCATCAACATGAGGATCGATTCCTCGACATTTGAAAATGAGAGAGACTTGCCTTTGAAATATTTCAGGTCAAAAGTATGATCGAGGCACACTCAATATCATCGAAATTTGAATATCGATGATATCAATAGCCGTGTCGATGCATCGATAAATCCAAAATATTTTCCAGTAAGCTTACTAGACAGTTTATGTCCATTCTCGATGCAATCGACCCAGCCTCGATATGATCGATATTTGAATATCGATTCTATCGAGTGACCCTCGATTCAAGATAAAATAACCTGAAAACATTGCTAGAAAACAGAGTGCCCAATCCGATATCATCGAAGGTCTTCCGATATCATCAAAATTTGAATTCCGAGGATATCAATGAGTACTTCGATATATCGAAGATTTCATGATTTTCCTTAGTAGAACTTTGGACACAACAGATATGATGTCGATTTTATCGAGTCATCTTCAATAGACTCGATATTCAAATTTCGATGATATCGATAGGACTTTCGATGATATCCTGTCCAGAGATTTATGTGGTTGCAGGACATCTTATATCCTCATTTCAATAGTATCGAGTGAGCTTCGAGGACATCGACGACAAGTTTTGATTTTATCGAATAGTCAATCGATAAATCGACAAAGGTAGAAAACTTAGAGATTTTCTTGCAGTTTGAAAAAGTTTTCTAACCTAAAAACTTTAGGATGTTCTAACCAATTTTAAGAGTTTTAATCACCTGATGTTTTGGGACATGGGATGTGAGACTAAGATTTACCTGTGACGAGTTTGGGCACACATCCAGTTGAGGTAGACGCTTGATCGATCTTCCTATGGAGCTCCTATGTCTAGTTGACTCAACAATCACGCTAATTAACAAACCAAGGCACTTTCAAGGTATGTGCCATGTATGCAATATCAAAGTAATGCGAAATGTGCTAGTAAGTCCTTGAATGGAAAAATGCTGACAAATGAGACGGTGTTGGCAAATCCATGAATGCTATCTGCCGTAACAAGGTTATGCGATGCAAGGCCTTCTTGGCCAAATGTCATCTGCAAGATACAACGCAAGCATGCCAATCCTCATCTGAATCCACATATCAATACGGTTCATCTCTGTACAATCACTAGGGTCTAGTACACTCAACACTAGCTTGCACTACCAAAAAAATGAGCAAAGGCTACAGACTATAAAGGTCTATGGCTACGGCTTTAATCTGTAGCTAAATAGCTACAGATTTAGTCTGTAGCTAAAACATACCTCCTCATAGGACCTTATTAGCTACGGCTTTAATCCGTAGCTACATAGTCCGTAGCTATTTAGCTACGGATTTAGTCTATAGCTAAAACATACCTCCTCATAGGACCTTATTAGAGACTGACGATGCTTAAGGGTCTCCATGGGGCCCATTGCAATATATTTGTTTTATCTAATCGATCCATCAATTTTGAAATATTATTTCAGTGCATGAGCCCAAAAATTAAAAAGATCAAAAGTCTAAGTGGACCACACCATGAGAAAGAATGAAAACTAAATTTATATAGTTAATATGTGGTGTGGTCCACCTAAATATTAGATCTGACTCATTTTTTGGATAAACCCTAAAAAGGAGCCGTAAAAATGAATGGATGGAGTGGATAATTAATATACACAACGGTGGGCCCCACAAGTCCTAAAATAAGTCACCCCTAAAATCCCATCCGTGCACCTCTCTCGCGCACCCTATTTCACAAAAACAAATCCCTCCTCTCTCTCTCTCTCTCTTCTCTCTCCTCTCTCTCTCTCTCTCCCCTCTCTCTCCCCCCGCCCCCCCCACGACTCCTCTCTCTCTCTCTCTCTCTCTCTCTCTCTCTCTCTCTCGCACTCAGCCCTCTCTCGATCTCTCGTGCTCCCTCACCCTCTCTGTCTCTCGGCTCCATTTCCCTCTTTGTTTCCCAACCTCTCTGTCTCTCTCACTAGGGTTTTCAAAACCCCCTTTTGCTGCAAGAAGGAGAAGAAGAAGGAGAAGAACGGTTAGTATATCTCTTTCTCTCTCTCTCTGTCTCTGTTTAGGATTTTTTGATGGATGGCTGATACTGATGAATAAGATAACTAATGGGTGTTCTCTCTTGAATATAACATCTAATGAATGTATCAGTCTCCCCTGTCAAGCTTATGTTTGAAACTTGAACAATCATCGAGATTTTGTTTGGAACTCGGCCGAGCATCACTATGTGGAGCATTTTTGGGAGAGCCACCTCAGAATAGATGTTAAAGCCATTTTATCTTCTGACCCTACTTCAGGTGATTGTATGATTGTGATTACCTGTTTAAGGAATACATTTGCCTTTTGTAAAGTGGGAGATGTAGCATGGACAGAAATCCCAATGAATTTCACTGCATATCTGATATCACATTCTATAATGGGCACTTACTTATAGCAAGATATATCTCTGTACTCAGTATTTATGAATTGGATCTCAGTCCTAACTCTGCAAAATGGAAGCCGCTTCTCCTCCCTGAAATAGAATTTCCTCGCAATGCTGTTGTGAGGCATGTGCGTGGAATCTATCTAGTGGAATCATGCGGGGAGTTGTTAATGGTTTTAAGGTTATACTACTATTTTCCTGAATATATGCATCATACTAGATATATGACAACATTCCACCTTTTTAAGATGGACACAAATGGTTCCAATTAGATCAAGGTAGAAAGTTTGGGTGATCAAATGCTTTTCTTAGGCTACACTAAGTCTATTCTGACTATAGGATTGCTGGGCTTCAAACGGAATTGTATTTATTTTACAAAGGATATTTTTATTTGTAATCATGAATCGGGTGTGTTTGACTTAGAGGATGGTAGTATCTGGCCATTTCCCTCAAGCATTCCTTCAGGCATTTACTACCCGACTCGGTTTAATCCAATCTGGGTAACACCATATCCTCCAATGGAATAATTTTTATGTATTTTTTACTTTTTCTTTTAATGATAGTTGTTTTCGCATTCAAATAATTTATTTATATATTAGATAGACATAACAGATTATATTCAATTGTTAATAGCTTGATTTGAAAATTTTCATTAATCAAGGTTCTCATACTATATTATTATGTTAGGGAACGATCACAGGCATTTGAATGTGAGTGAGTTCTATACATGTTCATTGTATGGGACCCACCACTATATGCCTATGTCATCACCTATTAAACTCACAGCAAATGACAATGAGGAGATCCTACACGAGAGGAATTATATGATACATGGGCCACATATTTTCATCAATTCTTCAATTCTCATATTGTCATACATCAATTGTTTGGTA